>LGRX02035207.1:0-89119 GCA_001247695.2 Cymbomonas tetramitiformis | reverse complement strand
TTGGGTCATACGTCATGTTGGAGTGCATATATTGGCCATCTCTAATGCGTATTAACAACCGTACACCTTTTTGGTCGGTTTTTTAGCCGGAATGGGATAATCGGTGCAAACATGACCCATTATCCACGATGCCCGCTAGAGACAGTGCATTCACAGTGTGGTAGGAGCGTATGGTGCTTAAACTTTTGAAGTATATCCATAAAATGATTTTTTGAAAGCTTAACATAAGCCATATGGGCAAGTATGTGAGCGATGTGCACTCGTTAGCTTGACGCGAAGTGAAAATTAGAAGTGCAAAAATCACAAAATTCTTATTTCACTCGGGAGTGATCAACCGCCACGGTAAACGAGAGCTCAGGTGGCGACTAGAGTGTGGACTATCCAACTAAGTTTTCATAGTTGGTCATAAACTCAAGGTGTGCGACCATGAGCGGCCAACACCGCGCACCATGCAACCGCTAGGACGCTTAAAGACTATGGTCCTTGTGGGAGGACCATCTTTTTTTTCGACGATTTCGATAAAAAACATATCAAAAGCGCACCCTTTAAGCACGCCCCTCTAGCACACGCGTGGACGATCCTGAAGGGGAAATTATTCAATTGACTCATAAATATGATGCCAAAAGCACGTATACGCCTCAACGATCCATGTGGCACTCATAATAGTCATCGCGCGTTGGTCCTTGCGGGAGGACCATGAATTTGGATAGTAGCCACTGACAGGTAAGTCAGAGAAGTTAAGATACGTTAGGGCAGAAGCTAGGGCGACAGACCTAACTGCTAATTTAACTGTGCAATTCTGAAACACAAATTTGAACCCTCTAGCCAGCACACGTGCAGAAACCTACGGGCAAGGAGCTCCCGCTAAACAATTGAAAGGCACTGTGGCAGCAAACCAGATTAGAAGATTGTAGTTGTCAAAGTAAAGCATAAACCAAATTGAAGACCATGTTGAGATCAAAGCACTTCTCAGCACACCACCAGAGTGGTGCACTGCCAGAGCCAGATTAAAAGCTACTCGGGGTCAAAGTCCAGAGGGGCACCGTCACCACAATGCTCACGGCAGTAGCCTCGTGCAGCACTGCACTCCAGTGGGGAAAAATAATTAATATAGAATAAGTTTTCTTAATCTTAGAATAACCCGTTTTCATCGTTAATTTAGAATAAGTTTTCTTGATGTCATCCGGCTATGACCGGTGGTCCTTTTCACGACTCCTGTTCAAATAATGTGCACACGCAGGTCAAACGCTGTAGTTCCCGCTTGCCATCATGAGGAAGCCTCCAAAAAGCTTTAAGAAGGTTTGTCTCACTTGTGATAATGGTGGGCGCCGTTGTAATAGACACTCCCGGCGTGTTCTGCTTGAAAATAAGGCCCCCCACTATCAACCCACAGCTTTCAAAGGCACTGTATTCGACGAGTATGCCCAAACTGGCTTCCGGCTAAAGTGTACAGACACTGTGAACCTATTATGGGAGAGTGACGATAGTGACGGTAACCCTATATGGGACTTTCATAACCGCTATGTGTATCTCGAATACACGGAGGATATGCCTTGGGGAGGGGTTATACCTTCACGTGGGAACTGGGGATATTCACCGTGCCAGCGACACTTGTTCTCTGGGTCGTTTCCCTTGCAAAAGTTGCTTCAAGAACATTTGGCTACCACATACTACCACGGATATTTACTTCACCTCCTGGGCCAAGTGGGATTTTTTATAAAGTAAAGCAAAGTAAAGAGGTTGCTAGATTGATTCAAAAAAATACTTGAGAATAGTGTGTACACAAAATATTAATACTTGCTATTACACTTATGTACACCTGAAGAAAATTGTCTATTCCTTAGCTACGCATAGTCCGCACAACCATGTTCCTGCTGGGATCTTGCTTAGGCTTGGACGCAAGCAAAAAATATGGAAGCCCTTATTGCACACGTCGCATAACAACATTTCATCTCCGTTGTCTTCTTCACCGCACAGTTCGCACGATAAACTTTTAGGAACTTGCTGCGAGCATCTGGCTTCCATGTCTAGCTCTGCCATCTCGCGCGCTCGCTTGGATGCTTCCCGTTTCAGTTTCGCGGTGATCTTCCCAAGGGGTTGCCTTTTCAAGGCGCCAACCGGTTTTCTCGGGCGTCCCACTTGTGGGTGTCGGCCAATTATGTCGAGATGTTTTTCAAGAGGCGCCTTAAACTTCCCCTTGAATAAGCCAACAGCAATACTACATGCACACGTGACGCTCTCCGCGTAGATAGGGCACATACACCAGTGGTGCCCAAATTCGGTGACGTTATTAGCGTCCAATGGTCGTAAGATCACAAAAGACTTGTAGGTGTTCATGAACTGCTCGAAGGTGACAACCGTCGCTGGAGGGTGTTCAGGGTCGCGCATAAGGGCGAGGAACTTTACCACAAGGGGAGCAATCTCTTTCCTTTTATCCGCGATAGTGGAAGCACTCAACTTCTCGAAGGTCTTAAGGGAGGGAACGACATAGGAAGGACGGTCTGTAACCCCCAAGACGCCGGTCGTGCGCGTCATAAGCTCGAGCATGTTGTTGTCAATCATAAGTAGCGCCTCCCGCCAAATAGCTTGTGTAATAACTGGAGTCGTAGGTATTGGGTGTTGCCCGTCGTAGATCGTCTCCTCGTGCATGTATTTTAGCGCAGAAGGATGGAATACCTCGAGTTGGAGTTGCTTACGCAGGGTCATCTCGTCTTTCACGTGTCTATTCACGCACTCGGGACTATTCTGCGTAGATTGGATCCCTTCTGGCATGAAGCCGAGAACCCACCCACCCCACTTGCCCCACCAAGTCTCCACGAACCAGTTGCAAATATACTCTTCATCACGCTTGTATAGTTCGATGAAGAGCTTGAATGCACTATCACGAGCACCAACGATGGTGATGTTGTGTATTTCCGTAACGCCCTGCTTGAAGCCGTTAACGTTATGAGCGTCGTTGAATAGCGCGGTCTTCTCGTTAAGCTTCATCATGCAATGCGACCAACATATACCTTGCGTAATCTCTTCCGCGACAAGTGTACAGAGGTTCGTAGGTAACCTCAAATGCTCTAGAACATGCGTGATGGTTTCCGGAAGCTTGGCGTTAGCGTTGAAGAAAGCGAGGGAGTGATCCAAAGTATGATAACGAGGTTGCCACACTTTCTGGAAACCAAGTTGCATAGCCGCGATCAAGCAAAAGTCCACTATTTGCGAAGCATAGGCGTCCTCGTGCGATTTGATGGCGAGCGCCCCGAGACGAAAACGCTTATCCAAGTAGGAAGACCCGTTGCATTCAAGGGGTAAGCCTTGCCAGTTCGTCTTGTACGTGTCGTGGCGTGAGCGGTGATCCTTTGCGAGAAGTACCTCGAGTTTCCCCCAAGTGGTGTAAATCACGCACCACCTTTTGCGTTTCTGCGCTGCGACATAATCCTTGACGAGTTCGGTGTAGTTCTTGTAAAGGGCACGCAAGTTCAACTTCCCTTTGTAAAACCGTTTCGAACGCGTACTCCACCCTTGGACGACAAGCATGTTCTCTAAGATATGCACGAAGTACTCAGCAGACTCGCAAGCAAGAATTGAGTTGAAATGTGCTTGAAGGTTCCGTTCATAAACGGAAAAGTCTTCATTCCAACCCGCCAGCTTCCAAGTATTAAGCTCATCTTGGGTTGCTTAGGCTTCGAAAGGAATAGGAGGCAGGGTGTTCGCGGAGTTCTCGGCGTAATGTTCCACGGTTTCGAAGCCGCTCGGTTGGAGTACTTGTCCTTCAAACATGCAAAGCGTCCCCGCCGTTTTGCGATCGGTCACGGGGATGGCCAACAAGTTGGAGGTCTGGCAAACCTCCATGAACTGACCGCAAGTCTTTATGGTTTTAAGCCCCAAGATTTGTTTGCGATTGTTGTACACAAAGTTCTTTATGACCTTGTACTCAACGTCGTCATCGGCTTCCATGGCTGTGGTGACTGCGGTACTAAGCTTCTTAAAAATGGCTTTAGGCGGAAGCTTTTCGTGGATCGCCTCCTTACACTTGTCCTTTACAACTTTCGACATACCCTTTCCTATGAAATTAGTATGGTCGTGTGTCCCACGGGAGTACAAGTTGCATGTAACAGTAGGGCCTAAGGTCGTCCCCTTGACAATTTTATAGTGAACTCCACAACCGTGAGTAAAGTTTAAAGCACACTTGAAGTTTTGAGTCACGGCAGAGGTTTTTTTCGATTTATATTGCTTGTTAGCCATGGTCACACCCTCAGGGCTCAAGGTTGCCATCATGTCTTGGCACTCTACATAAGATACACCGTTCAAGACCGTACTCCACACTATGGGGACACGGGTACGCTTCCCCTTCCCCTTAGGTGCAACGAGGAAGTCCTCTTCTTCCTCTTCTTCTCCCTCCGAAGGATATATATCGTCCACATTTTTGCCCGGGCTTGTGAACTCAAAGCCGTCGGGCTCAGCCATGTTATTTTCCTCTCGTTTGGCTACGCGACAACTCTTCGCATGGCATGGCGATAGCTCAACAGGTACAACGTCATGGATGCATGCACCGGTCATAGCCGGATGACATAAAGAAAACTTATTCTAAATTAACGATGAAAATGGGGTATTCTAAACTTATGAAAAAATATTCTAAATTAAATAGCCTACCCTCCAGTGGGTCAGGCGGCCGGTGAACCACCGTCGCAGCACCCAGGGAGTGCAGTACCGCATCCAGAGTGACGGGGTCCAGCTCGGAGATACCAGGGTAGATGCACAAATCCCCCCTGCACAGCACAGGCTGCGGTGCAGTGCATCCTGACTCGATACCTGCGCAGGGTCGATGTCATTGGCCGCCGTGCAGGCGGCAGCTCCCACTCCCATGATCGAGATGAAAAGGATGAGAGAGATGACGTAATGAAATCCCCACGTACCCGCGTGTGCGGGGAAGCCCCATGGCGGCTTGCCACAACCGTAGGTGCGGGAAGCACCACCAGAGGCACGTGGGCTGCGGACTCCGACGCATGATTTGCCGAGATGGCCGGAGTCCGCGGCTTCACAGCGAAGCTGCCGTCTGCGAAGTGCTCGTAGTCGTCGGTGTCGTAGCCAGTCAGGTCAACCGGCTCGACCGCGGCGTGGTTGACGGTCTCCACAACTCCAGCGAACTCACCGCCCGATTCCTTCGTAGTGGTCACCCGCGTCGATTGAAGTGTCACGGGCGAGCCGTAGCCGTAGAGCTCAAGAAGCTCCCGTTCATTCTCCAAGACAGGCATAGCAGGGGCCGGCACGGCGGATGCCGATGCCGCCGCACCACCTGCCGGAACCTGCTCCCCCGGTGTGATCCCCGCCTCGGCAGGGCCACACACCAGAGCTGAAGCCTGCGGCCCAACGCCTCCAGGCGGCGGGAAAGATGCTTGAGTGTAATGCACCTTTGTCTCCACCGCTGCGTTGACCTCCGCCGCGAGGTCGTCCAGCCGCTGGAGGATGTCGTCACCGGACGTAGCCGTCACCGGTGGCGCCGCGTCAACGGAGAAGCCGTAGGCCGACACGTCGATGCCCCCCACAACTCCCCCGCGCAGCACCGCTGGCGGACCGTACGCCGTCGCCGCGCGGGCAAACACCTCAGCCCCATCATCTGCCGCCTCCTGGAAAACAGCACAAATGGCGAGCGCATGGACGCCCTCCGCATCCTCCTCGTCGATGGGGACGCAGAAAGCCGCGGCGGAGGTGGGGGAATGTTGGCGACCGCCAAGAGGGCAGTCGCGGTAGAAGTGGTAGAGTTCCTTACCAGTCTTCTTGCAGCGGGTACACAGCGACTTCGCCCGCTGCTCGTCACGATCGTAGCCCACCGCCGGTGGGGATTGGACCCCCATGCGGAAGCCCCGCGGCGACTGCCCGCGCTGTTGCTGCCGGCGCTGCCCGTGCTGCCGCTGCGGCGGGTCCCGCTGCCGCTGCACCACCTGCGGAGCCGCCTCGTACCGTTGCTGAACCAGCTCGGTCAACTCTTTGATCTTGTCCAGCAGCGCCTGGTGCTCGCTGCTGGTGAGCAGAGCCGACGTGCCACCACCTGCGGGCTTGGCCAGGAAGGCCTTCCCGACGTCCGTCTGCGCCCACGCCTGGTAAATCTCGACGACCAAAGAGCGCAAGCAAGGCCACAAGGGAAGCCGACGCGAGGTCGGCCACCATGGGGTAACGCACGTTGACCGCGGCGTAGAATACCGGGTCAAGCCTGTTGTACAGGCTGAGCTTCCTGGTGGCCTCGGTGGGTGTCCAGTCGGCCGCCTTGTTATCCCGCACCAAACGTTGTTCCCGAGCCAAGATCGGCTGCGGGTCAACGTTTGCGGGATAACTCAGCGCGGCATGCTCCTGCTGGAACGATTCTCGTAACGCCACCGGAGGGTACGCTGCGCTTCACAATGTCCACCAGCGCACGCGGCCGCCCATCCCGGTCGGCAGATGCGTCCGTACCCGTCAGCCAGACGTGCGCGTTCAATGTTGTGCTTCTCGATGATGAGACCAAGCACGTCGTACAGCAGGGCGTTCACCTTGCCCACCACTAGAGCCTGGGGGTCGTCAAGGTCGAACGAGACGAGGTCTAGCCCAGCGGACTCAAACTCCGTACGTAGCTGAACCACCACATCGGAGAGGAGACCCGCGTCAGTTGTGCCGCTGAAATAATGCTTCTTGTCGCCAAGGATATCCTCACGGATACCCTTGGCCCATGTCCGATGCAGTCGCCCCTTGTAGACCTCGTCAACAAGCTTGGACTGCTCCTGCAGATACCTCCTCGTCGCAACGTCGGCGTCGGTGTTGGAAGCAGGGTCGGGGTTCGCAACAGCCGGCGATCTCGCTGTCGGCGTGTTGCGAACGTGGTCAGTCAGCCTCAGCGAGGCGTCGATGTCTGAGTCCCTCGTGAGGGACCGTTTTGCTCGTGTGTGAACTACCATAACTCTGAAAGCCTGATGGGAGATGGTACGCCGTGGCGCGTTCGGGTAATGCCGTGGGGAAAACGTGACGTCACAGCTACGGAAAGAGCGGTAGAGCCATGCGAGCGAGGGGCACTGGAAGACGTCGTCGAGGTCGAAGGTGCTGCAGTCACCAGCCCAAGAATCGGTAGCAAGCGGGATCAGGGCAAGCGGAATACCGTAAATGAACATTGCGCCAACGAAGCCCGGTCCAGGTCGAATCCCCATAGCCGCGGGCCCGCGGCCCAAAGACGCCGCTCACCGCAAACAGCTCATCTCAAATTTCCCGCGCGTACCCAAACGCGCCGTCGCGCACCACCTCTCCAAGCGGCTGTTTTAGCCAATCATGGCCAAATTAGTAGCTGTGGAAATTAGCGTGGAATGGGTCCACGACCTACTGGAATATCCCGGTTCACGGATATCAGACAGTCCTGGAACCAATATAGATAAACTCTCTTAAGAAATCAAACCCTAAGCTAGATATACCCGGAACGGTCACGGAGTCGGAACGGTCTCGGTCCTAGCTACCTTTGACACCTTTACCGGAATATCCAAGTACACTAGATATCAGAAAGTCCCGTACTCGTGTGGATAAACTGTGTAAGATAAATAAACCCTAAGCTAGATATATCCGGAACGGTCTCGGACGGTCTCGGAGTCTAGCCTACCTGTGACACAGCGTGTGTCACAGTACGAACCTACAGATCAGTCAGCAGTCCAGTGTTGGTCCTAGGGATCTGGCATAGGGGCCTGACCAGGACTCCCAGTCAGGGCTGCCTATACAGATTTCAGCACACCACCCCAGCACTGTGGGTGGTGACTGGCTAGGAGAGTCAGAAAATGTAAAGGTGTAAGTGTTAGGGCAGGAGCTAGGGTGACAAGGCCTAACTGCTAATCTAACTGTGCAATTCTGATACACAAATTAGAACCCTCTAGCTAGCACAAGAGCAGAAACTCACAGGCAATTAAGGTCCTGCTAAACTACTGAAAGGCTCTGTGTCAGCAAGTCAAATTGAAGATTTCAAAGGTGTCAAAGTAAAACTATAAACCAGATTGAAGAAGTCTTTGAGGTCACAGGAGTTCTGCACACCACCATGTTGGTGTGCCTCCAGAGTGAGCAAGAAGTCAATCGACAGCACCAAAGTAGTCGGCGGCGGCCTCACTTAAGTCCGATCCGAACGAAGGGAGGATTCCCGAACGGACCTCTCTCATGTAGAGCCATACCGTAAAAGAAGGCCATGTCGAAACTCAAATCTGCCCGAGCAAGGTCCTGAAAGATGTCAGGGGGCTCAGGCGGCTCAAGCAGTGGCAATTGTCAGCCAACGAGAAACCTTGAGCCGGGATCACAGAATCAACAAAATCATTCGTAGAGTAAAATGACGGAGTTTCCCAATCGAGATTACCACCAGGCGAAGGTATCTCCGTAGCCGGTGCACATGCCGACACAGCAGAAGCCGTGGAAGCCGAAACAGCTACACCTGCAAAAGAAATGCAGAAGAGAGAGAGCACCGCGAGAGCGCCGATTGCCGGCGTGCCAAAGCCGAAAGGCGGCACACCGCACCCGATAGTACTGGCCGGAGCCCGTGGCTTCACCGCGAAAGTACCGTCGGCGAAATCTTCGTAGTCGTCCGTGTCATAGCCCGTCAGGTCAGACGGGTGGACGGCGGCGTGATTTACCGTCTGCACGAAGCCTCCGAACTCACCGCATGTCGCCTCCGTGGTGGTTACCCGCGCCGATTGAGTCGGCGCGGGCTGTACATCCTTTACCTGCGAAACAGGCATAGCAGGGGCCGGCACGGCGGACGCCGATGCCGCCGCACCACCTGCCGGAACCTGCCCCTCCGGTGTGATCCCCGCCGCAGCGGCAGGGCCACACACCAGAGCCGATGCATGCTCCTCAACCGCACTCCCAGGAACAAAGGACGCGTGAGTGTAATGTACCTTTTCTTGGGCGGCCTGAACCTCAGTGGTGAGGGCATCAAGCCGCCGCAAGATGTCCTCGTCGCCCGCGCCGTCAGCCGCAGGCTGCACGCTGAAGCCGTAGGCCGACACGTCGATGCCGCCAACACCGCCCGCGGAAAGCACAGCGGGAGGACCGTAAGCCGACGCCGCACGGGCAAAGGCCTCCGGACCATCATCCGCAGCCTCCTGGAAGACCTGCACAAGTGCCAGGGTGTGGAGGCCCTCCGCATCCTCCTCCTCAATAGGAATGCAGAAGGCCGCTGCCGAGGCCGACGAATAACGACCATATCGCAAAAATGAGACACGCGGGCGTAAATGAGAAAAAAATGAGAAAGCATTAAATTGTCTGCCAAATTGGTTTTTGGGGTTCTGAATGACAAATATGAGGGTCAATTTGAATAGTCCTTGAAGGAATTTCGAAAAATCTGGTTTTTGACTCTTCAAAGTAGCCACGCGAGTCACGCGGGCGGCAAGAAAACGGGAAAGGTGGAAGTATCGTGTTAGGTGTGGAAAGTTATGATTTTGCCTTATGTTTGTGAACGAAATGTTAGATTTTTGCACTATTAGAATATGTAATATTTTGACATTTCCAAAAATGCAACTATTTGCTTACATGGGAGAGATCCAGCAGATTTATGGCCCATTTTAGGGTGGTTGGAGGGTCACGTACTAAAATTCTTCTCATCGGGCGAAAGTGAGCAGCAAAGGAGATATTTTCAAAAGCTATTGTGCTGGAAAAGTTGTTCGGGAGTGAAACCAACCAGGTGTGATGCTCCCTCAGGCTTCATGTGACCCAACATGGGCATTCAGCGGGTAAATTTGCCCTGAACAGGCTATTCCAGCACGATTCTCGGCAGCTAAGAAGACCGGTTAACTGTATTATTTCGCGGGAAACATTAAAATACGTCAGAGGCAAAATATCCCGCGGCAGGTGTTCCTACAGGTGTGCTGCACATGGATATATCGGGGCGTCCAAGGTTCAGGGTTTTAGGGTATATGTTGGAGGAGTCGTAACCGGAGGTCGTTTGCACACACCTGCGTTCGTGACATAGAACCACAACCCGCACCTTAGACTACCTACACCAGTATGGCCAATATTGGAATATTGCAGTATTGGATATGGCCTTTCGATACTTTTACGTTTCGCGACTGCCAGTTACAACAAGCCCAATGGGTTCCTGAAGACCCTTTAATTCTCCGCTTGTGGCAGCAAGCGCGGGAACAAGCAGACGAAGACTGGGAGGACTTCGGGCAACATGCAGTTAATCTCAGGACCTATCACTGGTGGAGTTTTTGGCCGATGTACGTCCACGGCCGTAGATCCAGCGAAAGGTTCGGTGTGAGGCATCTCGTGTACTGGTATGAGGGCGGGTGGATCTACCACCGATACTCAGATTTGGAGTGGCGGGCCTGGCGAAATAGAAACCGCTACAGCGAAACAACGCACGGTGCCCTGACAGAGCTGGAAAGCGATCTGCTGCAAGAAGATGATAGGAGATGCGCAGTTTGCGGGCGTATGTTAAGAACCTGCACCCTGGCGCGCATATTTGATGCTAGCGCGTGCAATGAGGAGACGTATGCTTGGTAGCTAACACTTATGTCACGTGACTGTACACAAATAAACCGTATATTTACATGTATGAAAAACAATAAGTTTCACGCCGTGTTGCCATTGTAATCTAGTGTGCGTGCCACGAGGAATGAATGAGGCTGTGTTGCTTACCTTCACCTGTCCAACGCCTCGGAGGCCAAGTTTTCCCTGGCCACCTTCAGAAGTTCTGCCTTTTCAGGTCCTCCTGGAACTCCGCCGACAGCAGGTTTGCCAGGAGGTTCGTCCCAGCAAGTCAGGATCTCGCTCGCATCGAAGTCGTACCAACCTGTCACTTTCGGAGCGGCTCTCCGGAAGGCGTTCTCCGCGAACAAGCTGTTCAAGTCAGAGAAGGTTTTGCTTGTTCTCCTCGTTCTCGGCATAAGCAGAGGCGCACATGGAAGCCAAAACCCCCACTTCACTCTGTTCGTGTTCAGATCCACCTCCAAGACCTCCACGAAATGCATGGGCATGGACACGGCGTTGTTCCCAGGCATGCGGATAGTAAAGCTGCAGCCGTCGTTGCCCGCGGCCACCGTAACTGCGAAACTTTTGCCCGCACTCTTCGCCAGCATGTCGATGGTGTAGTCCGTAGGAAGGTTACGGTAGGCCAACGGTATGTCGTCGTCCGGGGCGTCCTCGTCGTCCTCGTCGTCCTCGTCGTCCTCGTCCATCGAGACGCCTGCGAACTGTCCAGTGGCCGCCTCCGGGCGATGCGCGTTCTCCACCTGCTCCGCAATCTGATTTGCATCCTCGAAAAAGCAATCGTCGTCAGGAGCGAAGCTGTCCGTTATAAGGGCGCCTGTCGGACCGATCACAGAGGCCGCTCGGAATAGCACTCGTCCCTTTTCACGACCCCGCGCTTGTCGAGACTTCCCGGGTGGAGACTTGCTCCCTGGGGACGCCTTTGCCAATGGCGAACTGCGTGCACGCTTGTCGCTTGGAGCTCGTGCTTGATCTCCCTGTGGCGCTGCAGGAGCAGGGCATCCTCGGCCACCTGCGCCTGGCCCTCGTGCTGCCGGTGCCTGTGGTCGAGTAGGCATAGCTTCGTTGGTTTGCGGGCCTCGCGCAGCAGCTCCTTCTCGTCTTGCCTGTGTAGTGGCTGTTACAGCCTCGAGTGATGGCGCCGCCCGCGCAGCTCCGCCGGCTTCGGAAGTTCTTGCAGGCAAGGCCTGCTCCGTACCCGGCGACGCATCCTCCCCGGTTTCCTCACCTGTCGTCGCTCGGCTTTTTTTCGAAGGACTCTGAGTTGTTCGTGGTGGGCCTTTCGGGCGACATCCGTCGCTTCAAATAAGGCCTTCGCCAACGGCTCCTTGAGTGGGCGTTCAGGAAGTTCAACTCCCAGGTGGTGCAACGCTGCTTTACACTCGGCCACCGTGTACCTGCAATGGCAGCCGACGCGTAAGACATACAGCTAAGACTCAGGTAGGCATAATACTTGCAAGACCTAACAATGAAATCGAGGTGCTCGCAACCGACCAACGGGACGAACCAAAAATCGACGGACTCGACGTCCCTCGCTTTCTCCACGCACTTGCGCACGATCTCTTGTGGAGGTTTCCGCGGAAGGTCCTTGCTTAACACGTTGCGACCATCGGATAACACTTCGAACTGTTCGGGCATCGTCCGTTCGATTCTGGCACCTCCTCCTGCACTGGCTTCTTGTGCCAGGCGTTCTCGTAAAGCTCCTTCAAATCCACAGGAGCCTGTGGGGTCGGCGTCGGTCCAGCCCATGCATCGTAGTCCTCGGCGGTCTTGGGCAAGGGAAAGTACCCGAGCAACGTGTCCAGCGTGTCACTTGGAATACGGTAGTGGATGTAGTCGCACATGCGACTGAAAGCAGTGCGAGTTTCCCTCTCTTCCTTCGGGTCTAGCGGCTTCACCCCTTCTAACGTGGGGCTGCTGTCGAAAGCTGGGTAAGTTTTCATTACCTCCAGGCCCTTACGGAGATCCTCATCCACTCCTTCAGGCATGTGGTTTGCGTATTGTTCTCCAAACTTGTACTTCAGCCGTGTAACACCATCCGCGTCCTTCTCGAAGTGCATCAGGTGTGTACGCCTGACTTTCCCAGAATAGCCTTCAAACTTTGGGTTTATGTGCGGCTCCAGCCAAGCCTTGAAGTCCAACTGTTGGCCTTGTACGTCCGTGATTTTGGTGAACTTCTTCACCGGCCAGCTTCGTAACCAGCGCCAATCCACGATTCCAGGGTCAACAGCCACACTCCAGATTTGCGCGCGTCTTTCCCAAATATGAACATCTTGATGAGTCCAAACCAACCGTCGCAGTCGTTATGGGTGTGCGCGACCATCAGACGGTGGAAGACAACCACGTTGTAAATATTGTAGTGCACCAACACCGCACAAAACGCGAACGTGTTCTTGTTCCAGTTTTCTGAGCCACCATCCAGCTGCAAATGAAGCTCCTTCCGGAAGTAGCGCTTGCCCGCGCGACCTTGTGCGGTGTAGTGCAACAAGTTCCACAGTGTCGTGAGCAGCATGTTTGCACCCTTAGCCCCGCTCCAAGGGAGCCCAACGGAAAATAGAAGCAACGAGCCATGAAGTATCGTGAGCTGCAGGTGTAGGTTAAAGAAATGCTGTTTCTTCTCGCCGATGCCCTTAACTTGATGCGGGGCATGCGGAACAACCGTGTTCTGATTTGCCGCGCCGTCCGCCGCTATGGAGTCGATCCGACCGTCAGGGTCAGAACCCTCCTTCCGCCTGAGGTCATAACACGTGCGTTGCAACCTGTGAATGTAGTCGTGTCGCGCGAAACGAGCAGAATAGGCGTCCCAGCGTGCAGGTTCGCGACCCTGTTGTCCAAGAAGCTGAGCCCTCTCTGCACCCAGATCGTCACATGTCGTGCAGATTCCGGACACCTCCACCTTCGCCCTTACCGTTATGTCTCGAGCCTTGAGCAGGTTTTTCACGTATATTTTGAAGGTTTCAGCACATACTGCCCACTGGTCCTCTGTGTCGAACTTATACAAGTCGTACTGCACACCATAATCGATGGGTGGAATTTGGCGCGCACCACTTACCGGCATCCTCTGTGGTGCTCCTTTCAACATATTCGAATCCGCCCACTCGCGGAACACCTCCTCGTGGTAGGAAATCTTCGTCACCACCGCCTTCGCCACAGGGAATGCAGTTGTTGCCGGTAGTTCCCCCTTCTCTTCAAGGATAAGTGCCTTATATCGCTGGTACGAGCTCCTGGGGAGCGCCCACACTGTTCTGAACGCCTCCTCGCAGATCTCCTTTTCGAAAAGCTTCAGGGTGCCAATAACACGCTCTCCAGACTCGCGCTTCACGATCGCTTTGCGCATAGTTGCCATAATGTAAGACTTGAACTCAGTTTGGCCCATGCGCTCCTTATGGTCCATATTGCCCTTGAATGTGCTGAACAAGAAACTGCAGTTCCGATCGCACCCACAGCTGAAACCGCCCTCGCATAGTCCGGGAATATTGGACTGTGCAATTTGAAGAGTCTTCTGCTTTGACAATCTCCTGCCGCTGGAGTTGCTGCTATTGCTGCTCATCTTGCGAGACGCGTACCGTTGTTATGCTGTTTCATATTTGAACGCTTACCTGATATGAGGGTCCTTGTTTCCTAGAACTTGGGCGGGGTTATGACCGTGACCGCCCAAGTTTTCGAAGACTTGGGCGGGGCGATTACCGTGACCGCCCAAGTTTTCGAGAACTTGGGCGGGGCGATGACCGTGACCGCCCAAGTTTTTTAGAACTTGGGCGGGGCGATGACCGTGACCGCCCATGTTTTCTAGAACTTGGGCGGGGCGATGACAGTGACCGCCCAAGCTTTCGAGAACTTGGGCGGGGCGATGACCGTGACCGCCCAAGTTTTCGAAGACTTGGGCGGGGCGATGACCGTGACCGCCCAAGTTTTCGAGAACTTGGGCGGGCCGATGACCGTGACCGCCCAAGTTTTCTAGAACTTGGGCGGGGCGATGACAGTGACCGCCCAAGTTTTCTAGAACTTGGGCGGGGCGATGACAGTGACCGCCCAAGTTTTCGAGAACTTGGGCGGGGCGATGACCGTGACCGCCCAAGTTTTCGAGAACTTGGGCGGGGCGATGACAGTGACCGCCCAAGTTTTCGAGAACTTGGGCGGGGCGATGACCGTGACCGCCCAAGTTTTCGAGAACTTGGGCGGGGCGATGACAGTGACCGCCCAAGTTTTTTAGAACTTGGGCGGGGCGATGACAGTGACCGCCCAAGTTTTCGCCCAAGTTTTCGAGAACTTGGGCGGGGCGATGACCGTGACCGCCCAAGTTTTCGAGAACTTGGGCGGGGCGATGACAGTGACCGCCCAAGTTTTCGAGAACTTGGGCGGGGTTATGACCTTGACCGCCCAAGTTTTCTAGAACTTGGGCGGGGCGATGACAGTGACCGCCCAAGTTTTCGAGAACTTGGGCGGGGCGATGACCGTGACCGCCCAAGTTTTCGAGAACTTGGGCGGGGCGATGACAGTGACCGCCCAAGTTTTCTAGAACTTGGGCGGGGCGATGACCGTGACCGCCCAAGTTTTCGCCCAAGTTTTCGAGAACTTGGGCGGGGCGATGACCGTGACCGCCCAAGTTTTCTAGAACTTGGGCGGGGCGATGACAGTGACCGCCCAACTTTTCGCAGACTTGGGCGGGGCGATGATAGTGACCGCCCAAGTTTTCGAAGACTTGGGCGGGGAGTTTCGCAGGGTTAAACAGAGCCCGTTGTGCTGCATACAAAACTTTTCGCAATGTCATCTTTTCTACCGTCAATTGTAATAGGTCTTTTGGAGGAGGTGTTTCATGATGATGATAAACTTCTGGAAGATATCCAGCAGTTTAAGAATGACGGCACGCAGTTGAAGACGGATTCGGCGGTGATAGCGCGGTGCGTCGGGAAGGAGAAGGCGGGTGTTGATAGGGCTGCGCTAGAAGATTTGGGCCTTGCCATCGGGACAAAACAAGAGCTCGCTCAGGTTGAAACCCTTAAGTTAGTAGACGAAGAAGGGTTTGGGTGTCTTCGGAAAGGTTGCCTGTTCAGCTTGCACTCGGAAGATGCGTCGCGTCGGTCGGTGGACATAGACATAATGCGACGGTTCGATCGCTTAAAAAAAGTTTGCGCACCTTGGACCGGAGACAGCGAGGACCAAAAGGCGAAAACGGAGTGGGAACGATTTGCCCACCAGACCTGCGTGGATCTTCTGGAGGATATGAGGGATAGGGCAGCCGTGTCTGTCTCCTCTCAACCATCATCCCCAGGTACTGTTCGAAAACCTATTTTTCACTTTGGCGCGTCCTCCGTGTTCTTGATGGAACATCGCGTGTCCTCAGGTACGGTGCCGGGAGAAGCGTTCGTCCGCACGCACCTCTGCAGCATCCTGAAAGAACCATCTGAAGCACCTCGCTTGCTTCGGGGGAACGATACGGACCGTGGGGAACTCGTTGCTCTCAATCTCGCCGCCGAGATTACGGAGGCCCCGGCCTATGTTTTGTGTGTTGTTGCTCACACAATAGAGGAAAACAAGAAGGTCATGGTCCGATATTTAGATTCTACGGAGTCAGGACATCTTCTGGAGATTGCTTTAGACGTGGATAGCGACGTACACTACATCGTGCAGCCTGAAGGTCGCGAGGCTTTCAATCTGGGGCAGCGGATGTTGAGCCTGCTTCAGGATGCCCACAGTCGAAAGTTGGATGAGTCTGAACGGCAGGAACTTGACAGGTATTTCGACGAAATGACTTACGAGGACGCGAAGTTTGCGGTATATATGGGGCAACAGTTGCCTGCCGGGTCGGCCTTCAGAGAAGTGGCGCTCATGACGAACGAGGAGATCGACACTGTGCACGATGGGTTACCGTATGGCTCGGGGAAACCAGAAACACCAGCTGCACCAACATTTATCCAATCAGCAACAGCGCATGATTGGGATCCGCACGGTAGGAGCCTTTATCGGATAAAGCTGCTGCAGAAGAAGTTCGAGCTTCTGCAGGACGGCAGTGACAACAGCGGACAGGGCAGCGCACATGCAAGCGAAACTACAGGCGTTGGTGATCCCCGAACACTCGCCGAAATGGAAACCAAGCGTCGCGACAGCCTTGCACCCACTGACGTCTCGGATTTCGCTAAGACAGCGTCTGAAGCCTTGGACCAGGGGGACTTGGGGGAGACGGCGGTGTCCTCTGGCGAAGCCAGTGGTCCTACGTTGTTGAATCAGGTACCAGATGTCGTGGACCTCCCGGGCTTCATGTTGACTGGGTTGGACGAGGAGACCGATCAAGGGCGGGATCTCGTAGCGCTGGCACAAATGGTACTTCAAGACAACCCCCTTGCCAGCGAAGAACACGAGACGAGGGGTGCGGTGGCTGACCAGCGCATGCAGGTAATTGAAAATTGGACGTTGGAGGCGCCATACACCTACGCTGACCTGGTCCTGATGTTGCAGAACAGTGGCTGTGAAATCAGCGAGCCATTTATTTTTAACCAGACTCATACCCCGGAGATGGAAGAAGTGCTTAAAGGTTCTGCAGCCTGCACGGACGCCACCGACCCTTCGACCTGGGAGCCCAAAAGCGATAAGGAGCCGGAGCCGCAACGATGGGGGTTTCTTCTGTCCTTCAAGCTGAAGAACAAAAGGGTGCAACCCGAGTTGGCGTTCGTTTCGACGGTGAAGACCATGTTGTACGAGATGCCAAAGGACTGTCCTTACGCGGACGCCATCCTTATATTGCATCCCCGACACGATTGCGAAGTTTTGGGTACTGTTCAAGAGGCACTACTTTTTTGTATTGAAAAGTTCCAGGACGTGGAGGGTATTACCAGGATTGCACTGCCAGCAGGCAAAGGTCCTATAGATAAGCTGAAAACCACGATAGCAGCCGACCCGAAGACCAGCCCGAAATATCTCGACGCGCGTCTTTCCGAGGAAGTGGGGAACAGCGGGGTGATTGTCAGTTATCAGAAGTTTGTTCCTGATCAGCAGGTAAACAAGATACTGAACAAGAGCGGCATACTGGAGGGAAAGTCGATCATCCCAGCCTTCAAGGCTTCTATCAAGTGCGAGCGGTACCTGGAGTTCCGGTTTGAAGTGGTGCAAGGGATGAGGGTGTCCACCACCATGCACAAGGAGTTTCGAGGTGTCCACAGGTTCGTTTGCCTGACCATGAACCTGTCACTGACCCAACTTCATTTGTAACACATTCGTTTGTAGTACATAGTCAAGATATATGAATAAGGAGGTTGTTGGTGCCCACGCACAGGTTCGTTTGCCTGACATGGGTTGGCCAGTGGCACGCCACTTACATGGCGATAAACGGCAATGACCCCAAGCCGGGCGACGTTACTTGCACGATGTTCCAGGCTCCCGCTGTGTATGAGCGGAAGCTGGAGATGAAGCGAAAGGAGAAGTATGCCGGCGACTACCCGCACGTGCGAATAACAAAGAAGAGTGGCTCGAAGGCTTCTCTGACAGGCGTCGTCACGCGCCTGGTGGAAGACAGGAAAGATGGGCCGATAACCAAACCTGAAATTGAGAAGGAGAACGAGCACTACAGGTTGTTCAATAAGGTCCTGGGGATGTTCTGGAAGAAGATCGAGGAAGCAGAGAAGCTGGGCAAAGAGGCTGGTGGGAAGTTTGAGGCTAGGAAGTGGTGCTTGGCGGGCAGCCAATTCAATAAAAACGCCCCTGCGCGAGTAGTGGGGAAGATCATCTTAGGCAACAAGGGCCAAACCGCCGTGTATGAGGATTTCCCGACTGGAAGCTCGCGGAAGCCGCCTTCCACCCCGAAGACCACGACCCCTATCCCAGGCGGGAAGGGCAAAGCCCCGGTAGTGCGTGTACCTATGGATCTTGCCGAAGAGGATGACAGCAGCGACGAAGACATGGGCGACGTCGGACGGCGAGGGGGGAAGAAGCAGCCTCCGCCGGAAGCAGTTGCCATGCATGTGGCTAAGCAGGTGAGTACGGAGTTTTGCTTGAGTTACAATCGTCTGTTTTTTTTGTTACAGCTTGGTACGTACTGACCGATGTTTTGTTACGCATGGACGGACCTCCGCAGAACGTGAAAGAGGGGGAGTTGAGGAGTGCCTTGCTCGCGGTGTCGGTGAACGACGAGACGCGGAGGCTGCAGAGCGTCGGTGACAAGCGGAAACGTGAAGAAAGCGAGCGGGACCTTAATGAGCTGAAGAAGGCCAAGGAAGCAGTGGAGGCCGAGAAGAAGAAGGCGGATGAGACACTGGCGAGCCTTCGAGAAGAGATGCAGAAGAAGGTGGAGGATGAACGTCTGCGCGGGGAAAAACAGCTGGCTTCGGCCCTGTCTGCCGAGCGAGACGAAAGCCGTAAGACAGTGGAGCTCCTTACGACGAAGCACGCTGAAGCCCTGCAGATGCAGATGGCCGAGGCGAAGCAACGGGAGGAGACTCGTGCCAAGGAGCACCAGACAACATTGGGTTCATTCTGGTCAGGGCAGCAGGTCTTGCTGGAGGAGAACACGAAGGCGCAACAGGCTTTGCTGGAGGAGAACACGAAGGCGCTTACTTCTCGGGACTCGCTTTTGAAGGAGGCACAGGAGTCTTTCCAAAGGACCACTGCCGAGACTGCGAAAATGGCCCACGAGGCCCAGGCGAAGATGCTCGAAAATAATGCACTGGCCCAACAGAGGATGCTAGACAAGAACGCGGACACCTTGAAGGAGATTAACAATCACCACGCCTCGGAGGCTGCAGCGATGAGGGAGATCCTGAAGACAGCCGTGCAGGTAGGAGCTAGTTGTTACGTTCAAGTTGTTTGTGTTTATTGTGGAGGAGGGAACTCTGGCTTGAGGTCCAGATTGAAAGACACGGAACTTGTAACTGGTGTGGGGGGGGGCGGTTGGTACGTCACCGGTAACAGGCAGTAACAGCAGCAGGCCCGTTCGCCCAAATGTTCCAACTGGGCGGAGGAGGCTTTTACCCGGGAGCGCCAGCGCTCGGCGCAGTAGGAGGGTCACCTGCTTTAACGACGCCAACGGGCTCCAAAGTCCCGGGAGCCTCTCCTCCATCACGACCGGCGATGTTCGCTTCTCCACCACGACCAGGTCCGCAGTGGCCAGGTCAGTTCGACCTCACCCCGGCGGCGAAAGCTGACGCTGAGAAGATAGGAGAAAGCCTCTGGACAGACTTGAAGTGCGAGGACACGGACAAGAAACGGTCGGCGATCGCACAGTACAACGGGTACAAGGAGGTCGCCCAGCACCTGGAAGTGTCTGAACAAGTTCTGCGCGCCAAGGTGATTGTGCAAACGTTTGACCTGTACATGTCTGTTAGCAAATAGGTAGGTATGCTTAATAAGCCAGCCAGCAAACGAACTGAGAGATCGCACCTGCACTGCCATCGTATGTACCGGCCTGTACAATGAATAATACCGCGCCCGCAAGAAAACCCCTAACCCTGGGTGCTTTGACTGTTCAAATAAAGACTGTATATTTTCATAGCACCAACGTCTTATCTGGTAGCATTCTTCGTGCCTTTTGTCGGTTTTTGTTGATTTTTTGTGCTACGCACACAGTTACAGTCTCGTGCAGACCTACACCCCCTAGATTTAAGGTTGGTGCCACCGCTTTTAACATTAAAGCCTCCCATTCTCGGGGTGTATGTAAGATATGAACAAAAGTTTCTTCAGACTCAGTTTGTTTGGAATGACTTTGACGTATCCAATATGAAAACATCGTCATTATCACCACTTTCAACAAATGGCGCTTGAGCACCACCCGAATCACGGTGACAAATCGCCTGGAAACCCCAAATTTCGGGCTATACTCTAAAATTTCAAATTTTTGAATAACGTGTCATTATCTACTCTCCAAATGCTATCTAGTCATATAAAAAAAACATCGTTATCATAACTTCCGCCGATTGACACCTGAGCACCGCCCGAAACGGGGCGAAAAATCGCCTGGAAACCCCAAATTTCGGGCTATACCCTAAAATTTCAAATTTTGAAATAACGTATCATTATCTACTCTCCAAATGCTATCTTGTCATATAAAAAAAACCTCGTTATCATAACTTCCGCCGATTGACACCTGAGCACCGCCCGAAACGGGGCGAAAAATCGCCTGGAAACCCCAAATTTCGGGCTATACCCTAAAATTTCAAATTTTGAAATAACGTGTCATTATCTACTCTCCAAATGCTATCTAGTCATATAAAAAAAACCTCGTTATCATAACTTCCGCCGATTGACACCTGAGCACCGCCCGAAACGGGGCGAAAAATCGCCTGGAAACCCCAAATATCGGGCTATACCCTAAAATTTCAAATTTTGAAATAACGTGTCATTATCTACTCTCCAAATGCTATCTAGTCATATAAAAAAAACCTCGTTATCATAACTTTTTAAAAAATGAGAATATAATGAGACACCCGCGTGTCTCATTTTTGCGATATGGTCGTTAAGTGGCTAGAGTCTGCTTGTTTCAGATCCTGGAGGTGTGATTAGCCTTAGCCGCAGCAGTGGGTTGTGCCGGGACAAGTCCCCGGGCACCCAACTAGAAGTATATCTGTTTCCAGCGAAGTAGCTGTTTGTTATATGTTTAGTTTGCTCCGCTTGCCTAGCCCTGTTAGCTACGGTCACAGCTCCGGGTGGTGTGCTGGACTTTAGGTTCAGGGTTATTATCATGGGCTCTGATAGCCCCTAGCCTGACCTGTCTCTGATCGGAACCGTGACTCCGCTAGTAGCTAGGATGACAGTACAGCAGTACTGTACTGTCAGTCATTATTTCGTATTATCCGGGTTTCCGAGATGCATGATAAAAGCACTCGGCCGGACTGTTTATGGAGCTTAGCCAGTTTGTTTTCACCGAGCGGAACCCCTGTTCTCGCATCGAACGGCATTATGCTGCTTTTCGCTGCCACGTCGGAAAACGTGCTGCCGGGTGACAACGACGAGGTCCAACCTGAGCCCGATTTCAGGTCCGTTCTTAGGTCATATCGAGCTGCATTGCGCTGGTGTGCAAGGCTCGAATCGGACTCCGCAATGTACACGCCACCTGAGACGACAGTGATACCGGGATCGTACTGTGCCGCACGTCCATCACGCCGACGCACCATAAGAAATGACCGCCTGTTGCTACCCACCCATAATTCCCCGACCGTACGGTCGAAAATATGATTATCGAACGCGAGTAGATACTCGCAACGTCGTGGATTTGCAAACGCAATGACATGCAAAATCGCCGCGTGAATCGAAAACAAAGAAGCGCGGACGATTGTGTCACATAACACATATGGCACAAATGAAAGTCGCCATCCGGCCTGGTTAGAATTTGTGGAAGGGTAACGTAAGGCGGTAATCACTTATGTAGATGTGATGTGCAAGGGCAGCAGGGCCTTACATGTTAGGGTTGGAAATCGGTGCGGGGATTTCACTGTACGAGCCGGGTCAAATCATATATATCGTCATGGGGCGAAAGTGCTCCACGACGGGATTTGAACCCGTGACGTTCGCTTCTCTATAGTGCGACGCTCTAACCAACTGAGCTACGCGGAGGATGATGATCCTTTCGCGCATTTCAGTGGTACTCGCACAGATCGGACTGTTACAGATCGATGATCGACCATGCGTGTGACATCGACGACGACGTACCAACATCGCGACTGCGGGCGTCTGTCATCTTTCGATCCGTAACATATCTCCCCTCTTTAAAGTGTCGTGACCTCACGACATTCGTGTCGAGTTACTTTTCAGAGGTCCGACCTCAGATGTGATGACGTGGCAGTCAACCTTGTCCGCTCGTACCGGGGGTTGTGTGGAATGTGTCCACGTCATCAGCGCGGGTCACATCTTGCCCATGCATACGCGATCGTAGCGCAGGTCACATCGCCGTGCCCGAGCATACGCGATCTTAGCGTAGGTCACATCGTGTGCCTTATGCCGTTACATCTGAGGCGGTTTCCGAACCGTCGCTTCGATACCAATGTTAGGGTTGGAAATCGGTGCGGGGATTTCACTGTACGAGCCGGGTCAAATCATATATATCGTCATGGGGCGAAAGTGCTCCACGACGGGATTTGAACCCGTGACGTTCGCTTCTCTAGTGCGACGCTCTAACCAACTGAGCTACGCGGAGGATGATGATCCTTTCGCGCATTTCAGTGGTACTCGTACAGATCGGACTGTTACAGATCGATGATCGACCATGCGTGTGACATCGACGACGACGTACCAACATCGCGACTGCGGGCGTCTGTCATCTTTCGATCCGTAACATATCTCCCCTCTTTAAAGTGTCGTGACCTCACGACATTCGTGTCGAGTTACTTTTCAGAGGTCCGACCTCAGATGTGATGACGTGGCAGCCAACCTTGTCCGCTCGTACCGGGGGTTGTGTGGAATGTGTCCACGTCATCGGCGCGGGTCACATCGTGCCCATGCATACGCGATCGTAGCGCAGGTCACATCGCCGTGCCCGAGCATACGCGATCTTAGCGTAGGTCACATCGTGTGCCTTATGCCGTTACATCTGAGGCGGTTTCCGAACCGTCGCTTCGATACCAATGTTAGGGTTGGAAATCGGTGCGGGGATTTTCACTGTACGAGCCGGGTCAAATCATATATCGTCATGGGCGAAAGTGCTCCACGACGGGATTTGAACCCGTGACGTTCGCTTCTCTAGTGCGACGCTCTAACCAACTGAGCTACGCGGAGGATGATGATCCTTTCGCGCATTTCAGTGGTACTCGTACAGATCGGACTGTTACAGACGATCGATGATCGACCATGCGTGTGACATCGACGACGACGTACCAACATCGCGACTGCGGGCGTCTGTCATCTTTCGATCCGTAACATATCTCCCCTCTTTAAAGTGTCGTGACCTCACGACATTCGTGTCGAGTTACTTTTCAGAGGTCCGACCTCAGATGTGATGACGTGGCAGCCAACCTTGTCCGCTCGTACCGGGGGTTGTGTGGAATGTGTCCACGTCATCGGCGCGGGTCGCATCGTGTCCATGCATACGCGATCGTAGCGCAGGTCACACCACCGTGCCCAAGCATACGCGATCTTAGCGTGGGTCACATCGTGTGCCTTATGCCGTTACATCTGAGGCGGTTTCCGAACCGTCGCTTCGATACCAATGTCAGGGTTGGAAATCGGTGCGGGGATTTCACTGTACGAGCCGGGTCAAATCATATATATCGTCATGGGGCGAAAGTGCTCCACGACGGGATTTGAACCCGTGACGTTCGCTTCTCTATAGTGCGACGCTCTAACCAACTGAGCTACGCGGAGGATGATGATCCTTTCGCGCATTTCAGTGGTACTCGTACAGATCGGACTGTTACAGATCGATGATCGACCATGCGTGTGACATCGACGACGACGTACCAACATCGCGACTGCGGGCGTCTGTCATCTTTCGATCAGGATCACGACAGAGGTGGCTTGGTGGGAGCAAGTGGGAGTGAAATGGTGATGGCTTGAGGTACGATATGCCCCTACTCTATGTGGAGGTGGGTGCGTGCAGGGGGGGCCACTGGGGGGGTGCAGATGGGTTAGTCGCCCACTGCCTTGACTGCACGCGTGAGTCGCGGCTAGGGGTGGGGAGGTAGAGGAAAATTCTCGAAATGTGGCACGTCATAGAGATATGGTGCAATCCAGGAAGGTGTGCAAATGAGGTTAAATATGAGTTGCGTGAACCCAATGGGGTTGCCCTGAAGTGCTCATGGGGTCAGGAACACCGATATGGGGGGTGCCGTATATCTCTATGACGTGCAACCCCCCAGCTGGGGGGGGGTGACGCATTCCCCTCTGTTGTGCGTGCAGTGGGCGGCGCTGTGAGTTGTGGGATGCGGTGATGTGCATCCCACACGTCGACCGCACATGGAATAAGGGATTTTACATGTCGACGGTGGCTGGGGGCTTGGAGGAATGCTAAAAATATTATCACAGATCGCGGTGGTAAATAGCGGGGCACGGGCGAGTGGGGCTGACAGGGGGGCAGCAGGGCCTTACAGAGGTGGCTTGGTGGGAGCAAGTGGGAGTGAAATGGTGATGGCTTGAGGTACGATATGCCCCTACTCTATGTGGAGGTGGGTGCGTGCAGGGGGGGCCACTGGGGGGGTGCAGATGGGTTAGTCGCCCACTGCCTTGACTGCACGCGTGAGTCGCGGCTAGGGGTGGGGAGGTAGAGGAAAATTCTGGAAATGTGGCACGTCATAGAGATATGGTGCAATCCAGGAAGGTGTGCAAATGAGGTTAAATATGAGTTGCGTGAACCCAATGGGGTTGCCCTGAAGTGCTCATGGGGTCAGGAACACCGATATGGGGGGTGCCGTATATCTCTACGACGTGCAACCCCCCAGCTGGGGGGGGTGACCCATTCCCCTATGTTGTGCGTGCAGTGGGCGGCGTTGCGAGTACATGTCAATGCGATTCACAATATTCGCGGATCAGGAGAACGAGACCCATCCAGATTCAATAAGACTCACCTGCCCCGACAGTATGCACTAGGGCAGAAAGTTCTTTTAAGGATTGAGTACATCACATGGACTAGTTTGACAGAGGCAGACATACACTTTAAGCAGCCATATATCGGACCGTTTGTAATTTCTAAGGTCATCAGCCATGGACGTGCATATGAGCTTGATTTCGGAGACCTAGATATTCGTATACATCCTGTCGAGCCTGTATCCAGATTAGAGTTATACAATGACTCGGTGCAGGAACCTTTGCCTCTGCCACAAATGATCACCGAAGAAGGGCAACCATTATAATTTGAGATATCACACATACTCTCTGATAAGATTACTAGAGGTGTCAAGTACTATTTAGTGCGATATGCAGGCTACGGCCCTGAGCATGACACCTGGGTCAAAGCCGCAGAGCTGACCAATGCAACATACATGATAGTTGCCTATGAAGGCTAAACAATATATTAAGCCTATTGCCCTTACTTCTTGTAATATATACTAATACAGTATCAAATGTCGATCATTTGTTTTAAATACCCTGCACTTAAATGATGTGTCAGGAGCGGGAATTGATCCTTCCTTGCTGAGGTGTAGTGAGCCTTGTACAAATCATACCCTTGCACAGATACGCAAAATGCGAAGTACTATATCCGTGGTATGAAAGCTGCTAAAACTACTTTTGTCGGATCTTGTTTGTCACTCGGATCTTACGGCCAGTCACTGATCTGCACTGGATCATACTGAAGTAGATGGAGTTGTGATCCTACGTTGTGCTTGACACACATGGCTGTACAAATTTACATTAGTACGTTGTCGAATCCATTTATGAAATGTTCGGCAGAGCGCGCGTACCAGACCACAAAAGGAGTTTGCAACGGTGCACGCCGTAATAAAATGCAACGCATCCTCCGACTAAGCATTAAAATAACTCCATTTCATCCAATGATCCTTCGATTTCTTTCGGAGAGGAGGGCAGAGGAAGCGTGGATGCCTTTGGCCGTGGTAGCTATAAGTCGGACAGACTATCGGTCGTCGGCAACACCGGGCAAGCGCTATTCTCACCGTGATGCATAACGGATTGAGATCCCATAATAACCGTTTCTGAAAAATGTGTAAATCGGATGGGGGGCTACAACCCAAGAACGGTATCCCATAATCGTTTCTGAAAAATGTGTAAATCGGATTGGGGGGCTACAACCCAAGAACTGTAAAAGACATCCCGAGGGACGCCTCACAATGATGCGAAAATCCGGGCGCAACTTTTTTGTGGACCAAGAATACAGACGCACGGCTTTGTTGCGGACCAAGAAGACTGGCCAGCACGACATCAAAGACATAATACACAAAGGTATGTTCCTATATTGTGAGGTCACAATACTTCCAAGAGGGGAGATCTGTCAGGGTTATGACCGATGCCATACGTGTCATACCTGACATGACTGTCACATGTCATCAGGTCACATGTCATATATGCCATACGTTGTCGTCATTATGACATACAGTCGAGATGGTCGGTACCGTCGATGTCATACATGTTAGTCATGCACACTCGGTAGTGCAGTCGGTATGTCTGTCATGCACCTACGGTGCGTGATATCTGACGTCGAGATCTGACGTCAAGCATCTAGCATCGAGATGTCGAGGTAAGACGCGTCTTGAAGAACTGAAGCGTTCGGACGAGACGCGTCTTCGCTTCAAGCATGCACTGAGCGGCATGCGAGCATCAAAGGCTATATTGTCTGGCCGATGCGTTAGCTCACCTAGTGCTCTCGAGTTCACAACTCGATGGTGGTAATGCATACGATGCATGGGAGCACTAGAGTATATATGAGGAGCATTGGGCTCAAGCGAGACACTTTGTGATCGCACTCATATCCACCCATATTCTTTTGTGCAGCCTTCACCGTTCAACGGAGCTGTACTGTAACAACCCCCGATGTGGATTTAAATGAAATGTCGACCCCCGATGTAAACGTATCCCATTAATATATTATATATATATTATATATCATATCTCTATGACGGTCCGGTTTTTTCCGGCCTTGCGACCCACGTACGGGTATCTAAGACCGAACCCGAGCCGGCGCATTTTCGAGCCTCCCACCACCGCCCCCACCAACCACCCCAAGAGTATTATTTCGCCACTCTTCTGAGTGTATTGGGACACCTCGCGCGCCGCACGAATCGAAGCGGTTCGCTCGCTACGCCCTGCTCCGTCCGCGCAACCATGCTCGGGTCACACCCCCTCCAATGCACCCACCTACCACAGTCTACATCAACAACCTTTTGCACAAGAATTAGGGGTGTCCCGAGCCTTCATGTGGCAAGGCGCGGTAGTCCCACATCCCACTTGATGTCCTTCCCTCCTTCGACATCCCCACCATGCATCTCGCCTTGGGCATCGAGCTACACGCCGCTACAGCACGCCAACTGCACCCTACATGTCTGCTGAAATCTGTATAGGCAGCCCTGACTGGGAGTCCCGGTGCAGGCCCCTATGACAGATTCCTAGGACCAACACTGGACTACTGACTGATCTGTAGGTTCGTACTGTGACACACGCTGTGTCACAGGTAGGCTAGACACCGAGACCGTCCGAGACCGTTCCGGGTATATCTAGCTTAGGGTTTATTTATCTTATACAGTTTATCCACACGAGTACGGGACTTTCTGATATCTAGTGTACTTGGATATTCCGGTAGGTCGTGGCCCCATCCACGTTTTCATTCCACTTGCTATCTTGGCCATGATTGGCTAAGCAGCCGCTTGAAGAGGTGGTGCGCACTTGCGCGTTTGGGTGCGACTAGGATTTGGGCATGATTTTACGGTAGACGTGTTTTGCGGCTGTGAGTCATGGGCACCGCGCGTTGCTATTGCTTGGGATTGGCAATGTTCATTTGCGTTACTTTACCTGCCCTGATCACGCTGGTTTACGTATTTTGGGCTGGTGCTCCGGACACCTTCGACCACGCCGACATTTGCAAGTGCCCTTCGCTCTTTTCGCCGCTCCGCACGTTCTGCCGTTACGTCATCCCTCCATTTCCGCCACAACACCCAAACGTGCTACCGCGCATCATCTTTTCTCTGGCTTTCAGAAGAATGGCGACATCTACACGAGCTCGTAAACGCCTATTGAAGGACTCCGACTTGGACGCCTCTATACGGCTTATAGATGCGGTTCGGGACACCCCAACCGCTAGCACCCCGCCTGTGGTGCCCCCTAATCCTTCCAGCAACTCCGACGCCGCTGTCGCGTTGCGGAAGCATCTCGTTGACCAACACGCTGCGGTCGACGTGGTCTACAAGGGGAGACTACATCGGGCTTGGGCCAAGGGTATCCGCGAGGATATCCTTGGTTCCAAGAAACATCATTATCGTGGTACCGACGACACCGACCGCCTCTCCGAGTTGGTGGTGCAGCTTCGGACCGAGTTTGAGTCCGCTGGGCTGGACTTGGCCCCCTTTGACCTCGACGACCCCACCTCTTTGGTTATCGAGAAGGTTAATGGACTGCTCTATGACGTCTTGGCCCTCGTCGTGGAGCGCAACTCTGTGGCCGACACCTGGCTTCGGGGTACGGACTCTTCGGCTGACCGAGATGGACGTCGTGCTCTCATCGACATCATCAAGGGGAGCGTGCCGACAGTCCTTCGCGAGAGCCACCAGCAGGAGCATGCGGCGCTTCGTTATCCCGCAGGCGTTGACCCGCAGCCGATCTTGGCTCGTGAGCAACGTCTGGTGCGGGATAACCGCGCTCCTGACTGGCAGCCCACCGACGAGACCCGTAAGTTGTCCCTCTACAACCGCCTCGACCCCGTGTTCTACGCGGCGGTGAAGGTGCGGTACCCGCTTGCGGGTGACCTTAGCGGGGTCACTCTCCGCTCGCTCCAGGCGCTCGTCGTGGCCATCTTTCAGGCCTGGGCGCAGTCGGATGATGGGGCGGCAGTGCGTGAGAAGCAGACACTGGGGGCGGGCGGTAAGCCCTCCGCCCTTATCACGTCTTCTGAGTACGCGGTCCTTCTCGACGAAATCGCCGCCTTGAAGGCGCTTGTGCAGGGCAATCGTGCGGGCGCGGCTCAGCGACAGCAGCAGCCGCAGCCGCGCGGTAAGCAGCATCCGCGGGGCCATCGGGTGGGTGTGCACCCGGCACCGTCTGTGGGGTTCGACAGGGACAGCATGAAGGCCAAGCCCCTTTGCCACCGTTGCCGCAAGGCGGGCAAAGGGGACGCCTATCACGCGTACCGCGACTGCCCTCTTGGTGGGCGCCAGCATTCGTCGGCCACGGCAGCGGCCTTCTGCATTCCTATTGAGGAGGAGGATGCGGAGGGTCTTCACACCCTGGCACTTGTGCAGGTTTTCCAGGAGGCTGCGGATGATGGACCGGAGGCCTTCGCCCGTGCGGCTTCGGCTTATGGTCCCCCCGCTGTGCTTTCCGCGGGCGGGATTGGCGGCATCGACGTGTCGGCCTACGGATTCAGCGTACCGCCTCCGCCTTCTGGCGGGACCGACGACGAGGACATCTTGCGGCGGCTTGATGCCCTCACCTCTGAGGTTCAGGCCGCCCAAGAGCAGGTACATTACACTCACGCATCCTTTGTTCCCGGGAGTGCGGTTGAGGAGCATGCATCGGCTCTGGTGTGTGGCCCTGCCGCTGCGGCGGGGATCACACCGGAGGGGCAGGTTCCGGCAGGTGGTGCGGCGGCATCGGCATCCGCCGTGCCGGCCCCTGCTATGCCTGTTTCGCAGGTAGAGGATGTACAGCCCGCGCCAGTTCAATCGGCGCGGGTGACCACCACGGAGGCGACGCACGGTGAGTTCGGAGGCTTCGTGCAGACGGTGAATCACGCCGCTGTCCACCCGTCTGACCTGACAGGCTACGACACCGACGACTACGAGGACTTTGCCGACGGCAGCTTCCGGCTGAAGCCGCGGGGCTCGCCTCCGTCGGCCAATCATGTTTCCGGGCCACCCGTGGGCGAGCAGAGGACCTACGGTTGTGGGAAGCCGCCATGGGGCTTCCCTGCCACGGTTGGTCCGTGGGGCATTCCTTTCCTCCTTTCCCTCGTTCTTTGCATCTCGATCATGGGAGTGGCAGCCGTGCCCGACGCTCGGTCGGCTACGGAGATGCCTTCGCCTGGTGGTGATCTCGATTGGGAGGCTCCGTCATTTTTCTCTACGAATGATTTTCTTGATCCGGTGATGACGGCTCAGGGTCTCCTATTGCCTGACGATGTGCCACGGCTTCAGCCGCCCGAGCCTCCTGACACTTTGAGCTTTTTAGCATTTCAGGATTTGGCTCAAGCGGATTTGGGTATTGACATGGCATTCTACTACGGCATGGCCTTACATGAGAGCGGTCCTCTTGATGCGGGGCACTATTATGGAGCTGGTTACTTTACTTCCTACTATGGGATGGACTTCCGTGAGGCCACCGCTGACTACTTTGGTACTGTCGATTGACTTCTTACTCACTCTGGAGGCACACCAACATGGTGGTGTGCAGAACTCCTGTGACCTCAAAGACTTCTTCAATCTGGTTTATGTTTTGCTTTGACACCTTTATAATCTTCAAACTGACTTGCTAGCACGGTTCTTTTCACTTGTTTAGCGGTGCCTTAATTGCCCGTATGCTTTTGTTCACGTGCTACCTAGAGGTTTCCAATTTGTGTATCAGAATAGCACAGTTGGATTGGCAGTTAGACTTGTCACCTAGCTCCTGCCCTAACACTAACAGCCTTACATTTTCTGACTCTCCTAGCCAGTCACCACCCACAGTGCTGGGGTGGTGTGCTGAAATCTGTATAGGCAGCCCTGACTGGGAGTCCCGGTGCAGGCCCCTATGACAGATTCCTAGGACCAACACTGGACTACTGACTGATCTGTAGGTTCGTACTGTGACACACGCTGTGTCACAGGTAGGCTAGACACCGAGACCGTCCGAGACCGTTCCGGGTATATCTAGCTTAGGGTTTATTTATCTTATACAGTTTATCCACACGAGTACGGGAGTTTCTGATATCTAGTGTACTTGGATATTCCGGTAATGTCGTCCCACCAATTCCGGGGGGTGGACCGTCATAGAGATATACTGCCCCAGCCCCCCTTCGAAATCGGCGGATCCATGGGGCTCCAAGCCACCCCAGCGGTCGAGTGACCCTTCAGGACATGTTTTACATTGTTTTCAATGCACATGACACCACGAGACCGAGTTTGGATTCATTGCATCATTGGCCATATCTCTATGACGGTCCGGTTTTTTTTCAGCCTTGTGACCCACGTACGCGTACGACCCGAACCCTGAGAGCCAGCCTGCATTTCGAACCTCCCCACCCTGCCCCCCCGCCAACCACCCCAAAAGTATTATTTCGCCACTCTTCTAGTGTGTTGGGACACCTCGCGCGCCGCACGAATCGAAGCGGTTCGCTCGCTACGCCCTGCTCCGTCAGCGCAACCATGCTCGGGCCACACCCCCTCCAATGCCCCCACCTACCACAGTCTACATCAACAACCTTTTGCACTAGAATTAGGGGTGTCCCGAGCCTTCATGTGGCAAGGCGCGGTAGTCCCACATCCCACCTGATGTCCTTCGACATCCCCGCCATCCGACCATGCATCTTGCCTTGCGGGCATCGAGCTACACGCCGCTACAACACGCCAACTGCACCCTACCTGTCGTCCCACCAACGATTCTGGGGGGTGGACCGTCATAGAGATATTAAGTTCAAAGTTCATACAGTAGTTCTAACAAAACACTACTCTGTAAACAGTAAGTTCTATAGATAAGTAAGTTGTAACAAAGCATGAACTTAGCTTTTCCTCTAGATATCACCCCGCTGCGACGAAGCGGGCTGAGCCCTTTTTGTGGGCGCGCTGTAGCAGAGGGAGTATAGCCCCTGGTGTTTGCACTAGCCTGCTTTGCAGGGATATTATGGAGAACCTGAAAGAGGTTGGAAAAAAAACGGTCGTTTCCAGAGCACGAAGCCAAAAGGTGTGCAATAAGAAAACGGCTGAAGATGTCGGAAATAAAAGATGCCGTGACGTCGGTGCTGCCGCTGTTGTGCGTAGTGCAAAAACGGCTGATGTCGGAATGCCTGTGTTGCTGAAAGCTGATAATTGTGCCAAAAGCGAAGGCGTAGATGTCGGAAGCAACCGTCGGAAAATCACGTCGGAAAATCACGTCGGAAGCAGATGTCGGAATTAGATGTCGGAAGATGTCGGTTGCTTAGATGTCGAAAGTGCGTCACGGCTGATGTCGGTACTAAAAAGATGTCGGTTAGAATCACAGGGCGTGAAGCGATCTTGTCAACGAGTCAAGGAGGCACGTAAAAATAAGCGTGTAAGGGCACCATAACCTTATGGAGAACCTGAAATATATATATCATATATATATACGCAGGTTGTACTCCAAGAACTGTCGGGCACTCGCAGAGACATACGGAGACTAAGATGAGATAATAAAATAACTTAGGTGTTTTATTATCGGTCGGAACTGGCGGCAGGCAAGATGCAAGTGACACTACACGGCGAGGGGTGACACAGGAAGAGACAGTCACCCCCATTTTATGGGGGGGCGAAAGTCTGTCTCCCCATGAGGATACAGTACTGCACTCTCAGGACTTTGTCCCCTCTGCTAGCGTAAATGTTTTATTATTATTATTATGAACATGAACATGAACATGTCAACAGGGTTGCGTCACTCGACGCGACGACGAGCAGTCGAGCACGAGACGACGACGAGCGACGAGCGGAGGTTTTTGTTTCCCCTCCCTGCGAAGATCCAGAAGCTGAAGGAAGCAGCTGCAGCTGACCAGAAAGTTTTTCACCATTCAGAGCGTAACTGAAGGGGCATATATTATAATGAGAATTAGCATATCCGTGAAATTGAAGCAAATTTCCTCGCGGATAATTTGGATCATGGAATATGTGCATCAAGGGTAGTCGAGGTATTAATGTCTCCTACAGACGAGAGGTCCGGATTGCTTACCAGCGGCCAAGTTGACTTTACTTGTATCGGGGCACGTGTAATGCCAGAGCTCTCAACATTGCGAGATAATTGGAAGTCCTTCCTGTATTTATACTTGCATTCTGGTACGCAGAGTGTGTGAACGTTTAACCTTCACGAACGGTTTTTGCTCCTGAAATCTCCGTCAGTTATATGGCTGGGACTTGGGGTAGTTCGTAGCTTGAATATATTTTAATTTAGGGGTCGCAATGCTTAAAAATTCTTGCTTCAGATTCACGCACTCTCCTAAGTTCAGCAGGACAGATTGCTATTTTTATTAATACAGATGTTGTGAAACTCAAGGTCGGCACGGCTTTCATCAGCGGTGGGGTTTAGTTTCATTGCACGGGCTCTTACGTTGGGAAAATTCTGGACAATATGTTGCAAAAATTTGCGCTACAGTTATGGCTCTTTACTCTGGCGTTAGTCAGCAGGCGACCGTTTGTGGTTCAAGCGCAAAATCCAGAGCTCCAGAACGCCGAAATTCACGTGGAGTTGACGACAACTGCTCGTAGCTATGACTGGTGGCACTTTGACGTTCGGTTTAGTTCTCCAGTATGGCACTTTAATCCATATCCAGAATTAGGGAGGGAGCTGAGGGGTGCCGATATGGTTTTTGAGGGTTGTGACTTGGAATATATGGTTCCCAATACAACTGTCTTCAATGATTACACTACCTTCTTCAGTGGCAAAGTCAACGTGCGCGCGGACTATGCATCCATGAGAGTAAGCTTCATCGTCCTGCACGCTCACTCTCTCCAAATTCGTTGTTTTTTGGCTCAGTTTCTGCACATCAGCACTTCGGATGCTGTGGATATGCTCGGGCCATAGTTTCTTCACTATCGAGTGAGGCATGTCTGTGCTAAGCGTTTGATAAACACGGTCGGTTTGCCAACAACTATAGGCGTGCCCTGTACTGCAAGGAGCTGAAATTAGCGTGTTCTCCTGCGAGCTCAACTTAGGCCTAAGCCTATGCTTGTGTTCATCCTTGTTTGCGCGGTTGCAAATCCACCTGTATTCATTTCAGCCCCCCCCGCAGAATTCAAGCTGTGAAACTTGACAGGTTAAGCAGGCCTCGAGGCTCTGGGACAGTCTTGGAGCAGCATGCGATTGTCTCAAGCATGACCAGGCGGTTGCCTATCGAACCTTGAAGTGCCAGAACGTTCCTCCCACGTCGCTAGCGTGACTGTCCTCATCTGCCAACCCCTGATTTACCTCCATGTATCAGAATAACTGTCATCTATCGCAGTCGTATGAAATTCTTATTGATGGCGCAGGTGAAGTATTTCGCTGTGTACGACCGCCACGGAGACAGCAACTTCGGGTCTAATACCATTAGCATTGACAATCCTCTTGGGCACAACGCTGGCGGAGGAATGTACATCGCAAACAACTTCGTGTCGTGGAATCACACCGTGTGCATCACACCGCAGGATGCCACCTTTCAACAGCTCACTCCAGACCAGTGCGAGGAGTCTTATTATGATGAGGGTGGCTCGTACCATGGCGGCTGCAGGTCCTTAGCGCCTCGACTGATTCCCATGCGCTTCTGTTTCTTCCTGGGATTTATCCGTGAGCTATTGCGCTCTTTCCGGCCGACTCCAACACGCACCTTTTGCCGCGCCACTCGCGAGCTCTGCATTCCTCCTCGAGGGATCAGCAGCGAACTGCCTCTTGCCACTCGACATATCTCATAATGCATGGCGGCCGGCCATTCGACATATGTCATAATGCGTGGCGGCCGTTCTCGTCTCTCGCTTTGCATTTCTTGTGCTTTTGCTATTGGCTCTGCTTGCCGACCAGCTGCACGCATTACGGCGTGGTGCAGGGGTGTGGTGGGCCCAAACGCATAGGAGTCCCTGCGTGTGCTTTGCCCGCTCCTCTCCGCCGTTCATCCACTCGAACCTCCGCAGTGCTGCGCTTGCGTCGGCTCATCCAAGCATTTGGCGCCTCCCTGAGAGGGCGAGCTTAGCGATGTTTAACACCTCCTTCGGACAGCACATTTCGATCAGGGCGATACTTTTTACTACTCATCACTTCGGCATTTATGTTGCAGCGCACCTTCGCTCCTCGCGGGCGCCTCGTCGGAGCAGTCTGCCTTCCTGTTCATCGCGCACCCTCCTCCGGCCTACCTCCGCCACGTGTACCTGCGCAAGGCCGGGATGTTGCTCGAGAGAAGCCGACCTCGCCGACTCCCGCCCGGTCCCGTCTTTGTTGTCCTGCCACGCCTCCCTCAGGCGCCAGCGTTTTTGAGAGCGCGCGGTTTGCAAGTGAGGCTGCGAGGGGACTGAAGCATTATCGGGGGACTCGGATGATAGATTCAAGCGGATCAACGTGGGGTTCTGGGAGAACAATGACTCGGTGTTCTATGTCAACTCAAGCAATACATGGTGGAATAACACCAAGGAGTTTGTCGGATATGAGAATCATGTATACATCGATGACGAGCTGGTTACTGTGTTTTATAGTGGACCTAACGATTGGATCTATAACCCTGAAACCAATCGGTATGAGTACTATGTTGGTGAGCTGCGGTCGGGTGATTGGCGCTACCACGAATATGACCTGACATACTCGGGTGGGACTCCCCCTGTCCGCACTCCCCGCGGCCCCGCAAACCTGCGCCTTATTCCCTTCCACCCCTTACATCCATGCTCTAGCCCCTCTTCCACTTCCCATGTTGGAGCTTCCTCTCCGTCATGTCCCTGCACCCACATTCAGTACGATGTCACTCCCTCCGCCTGCACCCTCGTTTCACCCCCTTTATCCCCTGCTCCCACACGCTTGGCTGCCCTGGTCAAATAAAAATCATTTCACCACTTTCTGCCACTTGGCCCGTTTCGTCACTTTCTTGCGCTCGTCCCGCGAGTTGCAATCGTGCATCAGGCAAGGACGCCTCCCGAACCAGTGTGCCGGCATCCTTCGGTCGGGAGCAAGGCAGCAGGTGTTATTTCTTGACCGACGAGGCACAGCCTTCCATGTGTGTGTGAGCTTCCCTAAAGTTACTGGGAGGCATCCGGCCTTGAAGGACGAGGTCTAGGGCGCTCTTACCGCTTCACTGGCCCTCTCGCCCCTCCCTTGCCGAGCAGCGTGGCGCACGGAGGAGTGACCTTGCACTGTGGTGGGCGGGGCCCCTCTGGCTGGGTTTGGGAGCGCAGGGGTGCCGGTGGCCTGCCAGGACCTACCCAACTGCCCGGAGACCTCCCGGCCGATCACCACCCCCCCGCACCGCGGCCTGGAGCGCTTCGGCCTGCAGTACTGGGGCACGCACCCGCGCCCGGAGCAGCTGGACGGCGGAGTGCACGAGGTGAAGGTGGTTCTGGATGCTGGGGGCAAGGCCATCCACGCGGGCAGTGTGTATGTGAAGTTCTGCAACTTCACCTACGACGAGGAGGGCGATCTGACCGCGGAGCACTCCATGGACTGCGGCTGCGGCTGGGAGCTCGACCCACGTGCGCCTCCCCGCAACCCGGTCCCCAGGGGTGTGCCCCTGTGCCCCTGCAGCGGTGCCCCTGCAGCGGTGCCCCTGCAGCTGTGCCCCTGCAGCTGTGCCCTGCAGTGCTCCGGATGGATGGCGCTCTCAGCTCGCTCTCAGCTCGTTCCTTGGCATCCGGGGGAGGCATCATGGGTGCCCACACCAGCTGCTTGCTCCGGCGAGGTGACTGGCGGCGCGGCTGTATTGGCTGTGCAGGCGAGGGCTTGACAGTGTCGGGGAAAACATTCAAGTGGAAGAACGCCAGCGCCCCACAGGGTTCTGCTGAGAACATGGTGAACTGCATCGCCCCAGAGGACATCGAAGAGCGTGAACAGGTAATCCTCTTCCCCCGACCCTCGATTTCGTCGCGCTCAACAGGGCTTCGAATCTCAGAGCTGACTTGCATCGTGTCCCTTGAGCCAAAGCGAGCATGCGCTCGAGCGAGGGGGAGGGGTGCCTCGGAGCGATGGTGGGAATTGGAGCGGGAGAAGGTGGGAAGGGGGGAGGCAGATCGAAATCCAGTTTACACCCAATAACGTGCGAGGGGGTCTCGTTAGTGTCGTGGCATGCATGCACAACGGAGGATTTGGGTGTGGGGGCGGCTTTGAGCGGGAGGGTGACGGGGAGGTGGGATGGAGCGTCTGGCTGCAGGGCAACGGCGTGGTGGTGACAATAATGGAGCACGAGGCGCAGAACATGACCGGGGCGACGGCAGATGCAGCCGGGTACACATCGGTGATGCCGCCGTACCAAACCAAGCTTTCTGTGCTCACGCCCTCCCTCTTCGACCGCACTGAGCTGAAGCGCTTCTCTCCGATGGTGCGCCGACTGCCCGCCGCTGCCTCCGTGGCCTAGTCAACCTCTCCCGCGCTCCTCTAGACTGGGAGCCGGCTGTTCGCAATCCCTCACTCGCAGAAGCCACTCGGGTTTGCACTTGCTGTGCCGGGTACAGGTGGTTGACCTCCCTTTGATACTCATAGTGGGCTTGCTCCAGCTATCCTCGCCGCCTGACACCCTGACAGTTGAATAGGGCCGGGTACACAATTGGACACAATTGGTACAGGGCGGCACACAGGTGCAGTCACAGGTCGTTGTCAGGTGTCTGCGATGTGCTCCCCCTCCTTGCTTCGCCCCGTCTCCCGTGGCGAGGGCTTGACAGTGTCGGGGAAAACATTCAAGCTTCCTGCTGGTGTGGGGCTCTGCTTGTGGCTCTAGAGGGACGCCTGTGAAGGCTCTAGAGGGACGCCTGCCTGTGAAGGCTCGACACCACAAACCACAAACTGGACACCTGCGCGCCTCGTGTTCATTCTGCGAGCCACGCAACGGATTTGCACCCACCTGCCACGTGGCGCTTTTCAGTGTGTTCAGGAGCACCCACGATGCCCCCTGTGTTCTGCCGGTGCTCCTCTAGCTTGTGCCCACTCTTGATGGTGACTAGGACTGGGCGGCGAGGCGGCCCTGCAGACGCTGCAGTCTGGGCAATACACGGGGCTGTCTCATTTCTTGTCGGTGGATGGATACTTCGACGAGCGGGTGCGCACCCTCGAGGTGGTGCTGGACTCCACGGGCCAGCTCTCCACAGGGGGCGGACTCGCGAACTTCGGCGTCTTCCCCAGCGCCCCGCTCACCGTGGACTTCCAGTGCGCCCTCTCCCCGTCCACCTCACATGCAAGGGGGGGGGGGGTTGAGCAACCTTGCCAGCATCAGGGAGAAACGTGCACCCATATCTTGCACGCGCACGTGCACCCATATCTTGCGTGATGACGATATGGGCAGGGTGACGATCGCACAGATGTTGGGGCCACTGGTGGGGGGCAATATTGTGTGCGGTTGGCGCTGCAATCTCACTCGGAGGTGGCCGCTTGGTGCAAGCGAGGCGGATTGTGGCAGCGCGTGATTGGCCGCGCTGGCGCGAATTGCTTCTTGCTGACCGTTAGATTGCTGCTCGCTGCTGCATCAGGACACAGATTGCGCAGACATTTGAGCTTACGGTGATATCGCCTGATTTGGTCAGGGAGCGCGTGGGTGTTGCCTTTAATATTTGTAACCTTTCTTCTCTTTTGGATACTGTCTTAAGGCTACTCAGCCCAGAGCGAGGCACTGGTGATATTTGCCATGAGGGAGTGCTCACTCCTTAAGCCCAGTGTCTGCTGCATTGCAGCGCTGACACGCTGGGTGCCCATCCTTGGATTCACCACCCCCTCCGCCCATGCCTCTCAGACATACAGCCTTGTCCGATCCGCCGGACAGGCATGCCTCTGGGCCATGCCGCGTATGAGGGCTGCAAATTGTTTTGATCCGACGGCAGGAGCGAACCTCACGCTGTGTGCTGCAGCCCCTGGGTGCTGACTGAGTTGCTGCACGGTGTGCGAGTGCAGGGTGTGCTACCCCTCGGATCTGCTGCCCGGCGATGGGATCACCTTCGTGGCCAATGAGGAAGATGGCGTCAATGACTTCGTCGCCTGGGATAACGAAGGTCCGCTCGCAAGCCAGGCGCCCCACCCTCCAGTGGCGCATGGCTACGGCGGGCTTCCCTGTCTACCCCGTGCGCTGTCGATGGGAGAAGTGGAGCAGAGGTGCTGGTCCTCTCCAGTGGCGCATGGCTACGGCGGGCCTCCCTGTCTACCCCGTGCGCTGTTGATGGGAGAAGTGGAGCAGAGGTGCTGGTCTCACCAGTGGCGCATGGCTACGGCAGGCCTCCCTGTCTACCCCGTGCGCTGTCGATGGGAGAAGTGGAGCAGAGGTGCTGTTCCTCTCCAGTGGCGCATGGCTACGGCAGGCCTCCCTGTCTACCCCGTGCGCGGTTGATGGGAGAAGCGGAGCAGAGGTGCTGGTCCTTCCAGTGGCGCATGGCTACGGCGGGCCTCCTGTCTACCCGTGCGCGGTTGATGGGAGAAGTGGAGCAGAGGTGCTGGTCCTCTCCAGTGGCGCATGGCTACGGCGGGCCTACCTGTCTTCCCCGTGCGCTGTTGATGGGAGAAGTGGAGCAGAGGTGCTGGTCCTCTTCAGTGGCGCATGGCTACGGCGGGCCTCCCTGTCTACCCCTGTGCGCTGTCGATGGGCCAAGGCCAGAGGGGGCCCTTGTGGTGATGGCTGGTCCTGGAGGGAGATGTTTTTGCAGGATCTTTCTGCTTGTACCCAGAGAACGCGTGGAGGAACAATTATAAGGATAACACTCTCATCTACAGGCTGCAGTACTCCATGTTTAATGATGGTGTCCTACCTTGCCCCAACCCGACTCAATTAGAAGTGTGTTTGTTTGACGACAAATAAGTGCCCCGAAGTATGTGTTGAATCCTTTGATCCCCGGCGTAGGTACGTAGTGCAGCTGATCTTCTGTGGCCACGTGGTGCCAAAGGAGTCAAAGGATAAGCCACCCATAGGTTTTTATATGCACCGATGGATAAGTGGATGTATGCATCACTGATTGAGAGGTTGAAAAGAATTTTGAGGAAAGCTGCAGCTGGCTTTTCACCAATAGAGCTGGGGGCACAGTCCTCTGTGGGCACAGTCCGGTTGGAAGAGAAGTTCTAGCGCTTGTGCAGTCTGGTCGGTGTTCCTGAGGGCGGTACCAGAGGGGATAACCATTCGATGGGGTGCGGGTGGAGGTACAGGCGCGTACACGGCAAGGTCGGACACGAGTGACGAGGCCTGGCCAAACTACATCTATTTGGATGGCACAAAAGTCGCCACCACGATGTCGTCTGGCCCCCTGGCCGGGGGGGGGAAGGTGCAGGAGCTTACCGCATACATCGAGGTGTACGGTCTCGTGGACGTGTTCCGGCACGACCTCGAGCTTCGAATTGATGGTGACAACATGGTGCGCTCTTCAGCCTTAAGAGCTGTGGATAGAGATGTGGAGGGATTTGAGTGTTGCCACTGCCACCTAGCGCTCCGATGCACCTCTCTTCTTCTGCCACTGCCATCTAGCGCTCCGATGCACCCCTCTTCTGCCGCTGCCACCTGGCGCTCCGATGCACCTCTCTTCTTCTGCCGCTGCCACTGCGCTCCGATGCACCTCTTTCTTCTCGCCGCCACCGGCGCCGATGCACCTCTCTTCTTCTGCCGCTGCCACTTGGCGCTCCGATGCACCTCTCTTTCTATGACGCCGGACATTTGCAAGATCTCCCGGTGGACCCAGGGGAGCCGCGCGGGGGTCACTCTGCTTGCTTTGAGAGGGCGACTGCGGTGTTGTACTCGGCGCTGCCAGGTGCACCCGGAGATATCCGAGTTCAACAACCATCGGAAGGTCACCATAGCGTTCTGCAATTTTTTTTCCCTCCCCCCGCCGCCCCGCCTCCGCCACACCCGCCGCTCCACCACCATTGCTCCCCGCCATCGCCACCGCCCCCACCCCCACCCTTCGACTGCTATGACCCCTCTGACAATGGTGAATCCTATGACGGGTTTTCTCATGTCACCTTTCGTGGAGAGCTCTGTCAATTATGGACAGAGCCCCCAGTTGCAGGCACAGATTACGAGTACTATAATCGGTACCCCTACTTGCGCAACGCAAGCAATTACTGTCGGAATCCCGATGATGACACTCAGCCCTGGTGACTGTCTCCTCCTTCCTTGCCCCCTCTGCTTACGCGGCCTCCTCCATGTGTCCTGTGCCAACAGGCGCGCCGCGTGTCGCCAGGGAGCGCCACCTTCCACCCGCCGAGGCTCTCATTTGTGCGAGGTGAATTGCGGCAGTTGGCTCAATGTGTCTCAGGGTTGTGCTATCAAGCGGTCCGGCGCTGCTTCTTGCCCTATGCTGCGTCGGCTTGTCCAATGCTGGGATCCCACCAAGGAAGCGCCCCGCTGACTTGGCTCCTCTGACTTTCTAGTGGCGCGCTTGTGGGCTGTGGGATTCAGGTGCTATACCGAGGTGCCAGGGGTGCGGTGGGGTTACTGCGACATTACCGCATGTCCATCACCCCCACCTCCAGAGGCGGAGTCCCCGCCGCCAATACCCCCGCCTCGTGCTCCTTGGCCGCCCGCCCCTCCGCGCTACCCACCACCGCCGACCCCTCCGCCTTCCCCCAGTCCTCCACCGCCCCCACCCCCACGCCCCTCCGCCTTCCCTCCACTTCCCTCCCCACCGCCATTGGACTGCTACGTCGGTGCGGCGCCATGACCAACCCACAAGCCTGGCGCCTGTCGCATGCCTTGTGTGTCTCATCTCACATCTGTCATGTGGCCGTCTTGTGTCTCTTGTCTGCCCCTGGTGTCTGGAGTGTGCCTGTCATCTGTCATTCCCCCCCCTTGGTGTCTCGTCTCGTGTCTCGTGTCTCTTGTCTGCCTCTGGTGTGAGTGAGCCTAGCGAGCGCGGCGCAACCTCAGCGAAGCTCCAGGCAGCCATACCACTGCTCGCGGTGGAATGCGATGTTGAGTGTGCAAGGTGCGGCGCCCCCCAGGGGACGGATCGGACTACCGCGGACCCACGAAAACCACCGTCAGCGATTACGAGTGCCGCCCCTGGAACTACGCGCCCCTGCTCGGTCCAGACTACGAGTACTGGAACACCACCAAGTACCCTGACAATGCCTACCTCTTGGAGCAGGAGAATGTCTATTACTGCCGCAACCCTGACGGATCAAACGCCACATGGTGACCTCCCGTCCCCCTCCATCGCTCCTGCGCGCCCTGCTCCTGCCGCTTAAACCACCTCGTGTCACGCCAGCTTTGGCCCAGTCTAACCGGAAATCAAGGGATAGGATGCGACAGTTCTCAGAAATCAAGGGATAGGATGTGACGGGCCTCGGACCATTGGCGAGCGCTGCAGGTGCTACGTGGAGACTGGCAGTGTGCGATGGGAATACTGCATAGTCGAGCCTTGCCCCCCTCCACCGCCTCCCTGTCCTCCAAACCCTCCACCAAACCCGCCTTCTCCACCGCCGCTGCCACCATGCCCCCGCCCCTCGCCACCATGCCCGCCTGACGCCCTCCAAGCCCGCCGCCCCCCACGACCACCCCCACCATCCCCACCACCAACACCGTCCCCACCACTCCCCTCCCCTCCTGCTCCACTGTGCCCACCCACCCCTCCTGGTGTACCATACCCCCCCTTTCCATCTCCACCGCCTCCGTCACCTCCCCCTGGTGCGCTCTCACTGCCCTCGCCTGCTCGTGTGCTCCGCGGTGGCGCTCCAAGCAGGAGGGCGCTGCAGAGAAGCATGCGTGAAACACACAGACTGTTAAGCAGTGGGTGGGAAGGATAGCGTCCCCCAGTGTTAAATGATGCCGTTCCCATGGCCCCGTCCGCTGCGAAGGATAGCGTTCTGCTCGTAAGGAAGCGGGACGCGGATGACATTATGCCGATTCATGATAATTGAACATTGCAGTGACCATTTTTCTGCGAATCCAGCCGGCGGATATCCTCAACGTGCTATGATGAGCATACCCACCAGCTGAATTTGCGAAATAACGTTATTTGGTGCGGCAAACGCCAAGAAAATGTGAACCGCTAGTGTCTTTAGAAAAGAAAGAAAATAAGGTTCTCGCTGTTTTTTTACGGTTCGTCACTGTTGGTCCCTCCGGAAAACAGCGTTTTGCAAATTCAGCGCCACGGTACTTCTCAGTGGATGGGGCGATGGAAACGACCCAACTGGGGGCGCTATCATTCCCATACAGTGCTTATCGACACTGGGGGCGCTATCATTCCCATACAGTGCTTATCGACACTGGGGGCGCTATCATTCCCATACAGTGCTTATTAACACTGGGGGCGCTATCATTCCCGTACATTGCTTTTTAACACTGGGGGCGCTATCATTCCCATACATTGCTCATTAACACTGGGGGCGTTATCATTTCCATACATTGCTCATTAACACTGGGGGCGCTATCATTCCCATACAGTGCTTATTATTTACTGGGGGCGCTATCATTCCGTACATTGCTTATTAACACTGGGGGCGCTATCATTTCCATACATTGCTCATTAACACTGGGCGCTATCATTTCCACAGTGCTTATTAACAATGGGGGCGCTATCATTCCCATGCATTGCTCATTAACACTGGGGGCGCTATTGTGCCAGCATGCTGGTTTCCAGAACCCTCCTACCGGGGGGTACTGTCTCGGAGTTGCCTGGCCTGGGTGCTTTTCTGTGTACACCTTACACTGCAGTCGATGTCGGTGCACATTCTCCGGGGCACTGTAGGCGCGCGGAGGGACAGATTGCATGCCGCCTCGTGCGCGGCACGTTTTCAGCAACAAGCGGTGCATTCTGCCCTTCACCCTGAGGTGTGACGTGGCGGTTAGCAAAATGTGGATGGCATACGTGTTCCCAAGATAGGCCTTGGCTGTGGATGGCGAGGCGCGCGATCTCGTTGGCTGTGAACGCGGAGGGGCATGTTCTCATTGGTTTTGATCCGGCGTTCACAGGCCCTCCCTATGGGCTTCCACCCTCCCCGCCACCGACGCCATCACCGCCGCCCTGCCCGCCGCCAGAGCAGAATGTGGTGACACTCAGAGTTCATTTCAGTGATGGGGACGTCACTGCACTGCCATCCGACTTCGAGTCGCAGTACGAGGCCGTGCTAGCTGGGGTGGGGCCCACCGCTGCGCCCTTAACCCCATAATTTGCCTTCCAGCTTGTCATTGACTCGCCAGAGGACTGCAAGGTGTGAGGGGGTGATGAATGGGAGCCTGTCATTGTTACAACCTGATTGGCTGCGCCTGCCATTGTTACAACCTGATTGGCTGTGCGGGTTTGTAAACCTCCGCCGAAATTCTTCTTTGGTCGGCCGCGTGATGGTTTTGTGTCAACCACCTGCTGCGCGAGGGTCATCGATGCGGCGCTCCGATGACGCCCGCGATGGAGACGCAGGTGAGCTTCGAGGAGGTGACTGTGCTCGAGGCTCGCATGCTAAGCGTGCAAGCAGGCAGTCTGGTGGTGGAATCATGGACATCGACGGCCACGATCCACCAAGCCAACATATACTCTGATCAGGTTTGTTTATAATTCTGGCACGTGTTTTTGCTCCACGAGGAACTTGACCTGCTCTGCCGTGAGGGGCCATAGGTGGCACCAGAGATATCGATTCAAACGCCTAACCCAAGCAGTGCATGACACCCGCACATCACCTGGGGAAAAGCTTGCGCTTGAAGGGCCTGGTGAAACTTCTCAACAGGGGCACAACCCGAGCGTCCTGGGCCCGACAATATCGTTGTGCGCAACCTCAGATATGTGCCACCTCCGAGTTGTGCGCATCTCAGATTCTATGTGCCACCTCCGAGTTGTGTGCACGCTCGAGCTGCACACCGATCAAGCAGAGCTCAGATGCATGCGGCCCAGGGGAATATTCCGGTCGAGCAGAGCTCAGATGTATGCCCAGGGAATATTCCGCCGAGCAGAGCTCAGATGCATGCGGCCCAGGGGAATATTTATTCCGATCGAGCAGAGCTTCAGATGGCGCGGCCCAGGGAATATTCCGGTCGAGCAGAGCTCAGATGCATGCGGCCCTAGGGAATATCTGCCGAGCAGAGCTCAGATGCATGCCCAGGGGAATATTCCGATCGAGCAGAGCTCAGATGCATGCGGCCCAGGAATATTCCGATCGAGCAGAGCTCAGATGCATGCCCAGGGGAATATTCCCATCGAGCAGAGCCTAGATGCATGCGGCCCAGGGGAATATTCCGGCTCCAGAGCTCAGATGTATGCGGCCCAGGGAATATTTTGACTTGTTAGTATTCGATGCATGCGGCCCAGGGAATATTCCGATCGAGCAGAGCTCAGATGCATATGCCCAGGGGAATATTCCGTCGAGCAGAGCTCAGATGCATGCGGCCCAGGGGAATATTCCCGGTCGAGCAGAGCCTGCTAGATGTATGCGGCCCAGGGGAATATTCCGTCGCAGCAGAGCTCTGGGATGCATGCGGCCCAGGGGAATATTCTTGATCGAGCAGAGCTCAGATGCATGCTGGCCCAGGGGAATATTCCGGTCAAGCAGAGCTCAGATGCATGCGGCCCAGGGGAATATTCATCGAGCAGAGCTCAGATGCATGCGCTCCAGGAATATTCCGCCGAGCAGAGCTCAGATGCATGCGGCCCAGGGGAATATTCCCACGAGCAGAGCTCAGATGCATATGCCCAGGGGAATATTCCGATCAAGCAGGAGCTCAGATGCATGTCTAGGGAAATATTCCGGAATGAGCAGAGCTCAGATGGGCGTGCCCAGGGGAATATTCTGGTCGAGCAGAACTCAGATGTATGCGGCCCAGGGAATATTCTGTCGAGCAGAGCTCAGATGCATGCGGCCCATTATTCCGATCGAGCAGAGCTCAGATGCATGCGGCCCAGGGGAATATTCCGGTCGAGCAGAGCTCAGATGTATGCTGCTCGGCTTGGCATGGGCATCACACGGTATATTGACAGTTGCGAAGCCATTATGCCTGTCACAACGATGGCTTGTACAGGCACACGCATTGGCAGGATTGGCTGGAGTGAGGATGTGGCCGCAACTTCCGCGAGATGCGTGACGAGAACATGCAACACTCTTTTAAGGGAGCTCCCATCCTGTGGAGGAGGGGCGCCGTGTGCAGATGGCGTGTTGCGCAGCCGAGGAGTTTGCAAAGAACAGCTTTTTCGACAGTTTTGGCAATGTGACGGTGCTGGAGAACCATGCTGACGTCATTCAGTACACGCCGGAATCCCCACCCCCACCCGACACAAGTTCCTCCAATGACGACGACGAGTCGCCGGGAGAGTGGCTGTATGGAATTGTGGTACTTGGGGGGTTGCTTGTGTTAATTGCCGCTGGGGCTACCCTCGTGTACTGCAGGTGAGAACTGCCCTGTCCTTTACATCCACCCGTGTGATGCACACTTTGTGCGGCTTCTGCATTGGTTACACGCGGCATGTCTTGCGAGCACTTGGTCGTATGATACTGCATCGCCTTGCACTGTCGCCATGCATCTTGTCTTCAGAACAACCAGGCGGATTCAGGTCTACGTGTTATGCATTATGGGCCTTGCAATGGACTGCGGCTTACCAGTTGTAAGGGTTGGGAGTTGATTTGGAACAGAAGAAAAACGCCGGGAGGATCAGTGGCACCTGCGGAGAAGGACGCATCGCCTCTTGCACTTCAGATACAGGGTGTGGAGTATCCATCACCGCCGTCCCATGCAGTGTACAATAGGATACAAGTATAGGCGCTAGGCTTGATGTTCTTGCACACTGCTGGGGCATTGTGTCCGGGGCAAAGTCGGACTTGCGGAAGCATGGAGATAAGAACAATTAGGGAGTAAAGACAGCTAAATGTATTCCTTACGTATAGCTTTTGTGTGCATCAATGTTTGTTCTTCTCCATTCCATGGATCATGCGCATGTGCTAAATCAACATTGCCACCGGACCAGAATTCGGGTATGCTGATATCCATTTCAGATTTGCATATCCCTTTTGACAAAACTGCCGGGTCTTGATATACAGTCTGCCGCCAAAGTCATGGAGACTGAGGCTCGCACTCCTTGGAGGGTAGAACCCTTGAAATGCGGGCAGAAAGAGCGCTACCTCAATCAACGGACAGCAGTACACAGATATTATGGATGTGCACTCCATATTTTATACTATGTGGAAGCCAAACATTAGCGGACCTAGTTATGCACAAAGTGCATGAGTAGCCTTAACTATTTAATTACACGCTGGCTTACCACGAACTATCGGATATATTGAGCATATATTGAGCAAGTAAATGTAAGCATCACAAGCTAAGTATGATAGCATGTCGTGATGTGTTGAGCATCGCCGCTTCCGACGGACCGACGCCATGGACTTGACAACGGAGATCTCAAGGCAGGCTAAGTATGATATCATGTGATCTGTTGAGCATCGTTGCCTCCGACGCCATGGACTCTGGCAGCGGAGATTTCACGAGGCAAGCATGCCTGCTCTGAGACGCCATGCTAGCGAGGCACCCGCAGCTATGTATGCGTATGCGCACAGCGAGTGAGTGTTTTGATACCGTTTGATCAGTAGAGAGTTTACCCTCAGGTCAAAACTTTGCCTAGAGACAAACAAACCACCGAGCATTTCGGATTTTGCTGTAAAGTGAAGATGGGTCATGCCACATTTTCTGCAAAAGTTAATATCTTGCTAACTAATGTTATCAACACGAAAAAATACAATACGTTGTTATATGTACTTTTCTTTTTGTGGGGCCCAAAGGGAGGTCCGCGGGAGGGAACATTAAATTGATGTGCTCAAATAATTCGGCGATGTCGTTATGATGAGACGTGCGGTATTTGTGTAAAAATATGCATGCAACGTGGCAATATTGGAAAAGTTCAAATTTCATGACCGATACCTAAGAACCTAGAAATCCATTAAACATTCCATGAAGCATGATTGAAATGTGACTATGACGAAATTATGACCTAAAGATTGGCGTTGGCATCGCATCGTAGCCAAGAGACCTCGACCTGAACGTTTACGGTTTAGGCAGTTGTGAGAAGGGTACGTGCGCGTGATATTCCTGCTGATCATTAGATGATGGCTGACTATGTCAACGGCACAACAATTAATGAGATCTCTGGTGAAAATTGTCGAAATATTGTGTTTTCAATAATTTTAGCGATTTTATATGGTGGTTTGGGCGCTGAATGAGTGAATTTAAGTGTGGACTATTGTCAATCGCCAATCCAAAAGTTGGTTGCACACCCTATGGTGATCCTTAGACCACACTTTTCAGAATTCGATTCGGCTAAAAATGAAATGCACGGCGTGGTCAACTCCGCGCCGGTGAAAGTGTTTACGCCTCGTACTCGCAATTCCACACGTTTCTTCGGCAGAGACCTCCAATTCTTTCAAAATAAGCGAATGTATGCAACAGACATTGATTGACAATCCAAGCAAACACTTTGCGAGGTTTTAAGCTTTAACACCGTAAGGGCGAATTCGTTTTTAGCAGTATGGGATCAGTATGAGGGCGGAAATATCCATAACTGCCATGGTAGGCAACTATTGGATATTTATGAAGTATCAGTGTCCATATTGGGGACTTGAGCGAGGTCCCTCAACCCTTCAATGCCCACCAAACTCGGTTTATCGAGTGGGGGACTTTGTGGAAAGTGCGGGGGTGTTCTGCTGCCAGGTGACAAAAGCGTGTTCTATGGAGAGTGCTCTATGGATATGGAGGTGGGTGCATGCAGGGGGGGGGCACTGGGGGATGCACAGATATATGGGTTGCTGACCCAGTGCCGTGAGCTGTACGTGTGCGTCGCGACTGGGGGTGGGGAGGTAGAGGAAAATTCTGGAAATGTGGCACGTCACAGAGATACGCGATAGGGATACGTGATACCATACGGCAAAACCCGGATACGCGTATCGATACGTGGCACCATACGGGACCCTCTAACCGACGTATGCGAGCCTTTGCCCCGCGTAGTTAGAGAAGCTCATAACGAGGTCAGGTGGGAGTGACACCCCGCAGAGATACTGGCATCCCAGAGAGGTACTGACACCCCACAGGGATGCGGTATTGGCACCCCACGCGGGAACGGCACTGGCACCCCACCTCCCCACGGGGAGCGCGGCACTGGCACGACCCCACGCGGGAGTGCGGCACTGACACCCCACCGCCACGGGGAGCGGTACTGGCACCCCACAAGGCGGCGGTGTCGCGCACCCCACAAGCAGGCACCTCACTGGGAAGTGGTGCGGGCACCCCACAAGGAGCGTACCGCACCCCGCCATGTTGATTGTGCTGATACCGCGACAGGACGATGCGGTACTTATATGGATACAGACTTTAGCACATGATGACACTGGCGGACCACATGCCACATCGAGTACCTGGTGACCGGCCCACCTTCTAAATAATGTGGGCCGTCTCGTATTTCAGTAGTCAGTAGTGTCACACTAGTCACTGATCCAGGGATGCCATCCCTCGACGTATGACTTGTGATGCTAGTGCGTGATCTCAGAGCTCTTAGCGGACTTCACTCAGATTATTTTTCATATCACGGTATCGCATATCACGATATCTCACACACTGCTATGTTATTTCACAACATATTGTTTCCGACGATATATTCTACCTTTCCTTCAGCTCTTGATATCGGCTTTCCTGCTAGACACGCGAAAAGGCGGGAACGAAGCCCCGAGAAATCCCCGGATACGCGTATCGCTCACACCGCTATCATACGGTGAAACCCATATACGTGTATCAATACGTACCATCGCATACGGCGGCCCCAAACGTATCCGCGCATAACATCTATCTCATAAGGACGCAACCGACACAAGTATCAATCGAATGTTCACCGTTGATTGTATCATGCGAAAGATAGTTAATGCTACCGTAGTTCGTAGTAGACAACTACGGGTCCTTGGTCCATCGAAAATTAACCAAAATAAGGAAGAAATAAACTGGGGCTCACAGGGTGCTGCTGCCGCCTAATGAAAGGAGGGGGTTTACCCTATCCTTACCCCCTATGCTCCCGCTTCCCATCCGAACGCGGGGACTCCGCCCTCAATCCGTTCGCGCTCGTCATCCTCGCGCTCGCTTAATAAGATAATCTAACGATATGTCAAGGAAATCATTTTCATTTATAAATTCTGAGATACACCTCAGGCAAGCTGTGAGCAACGCGAGTGTTGGCTTGCGCGCGCGCTTCCGGACTGCAAAAGGCAATCTTGCCACACCGGACTCGCAGGAACTCTAGAAGTGGCGCTACACCTATCGCAACTCGCAGACTCATCCGCAAGCTGGAATAAATCCGCTCCTAGTGGCAGTGAATCATGAAGGAGATTGCGCGCAAACTTCCATCACCACGGCCGAGCGAGACTTGACACTTTTTTTCAGAAAGAAAATTCAAGAATCGGAGTGCCCACGGTCATCCGTGGGGCATGAGAATGCACACGGACCCCAGTGTTAAGACAACGAGGAGAAGATTATTGCGTAACGAAAGAGGAGGCAGAAGCTGGCAAGTCGCAAGTTGAAAATTAACTTGCGGTTTCATCCCTTTCAAAAGCTGGGATATGCAAAACGCATCTCACAATGTACCCGAAGCGCAGGGGGGCTGAGGCAACCGCATCCTGCTCCCAACGATCGGTGTCGTGATCCAATCCACTCGAAACGTGTATTTGACTCGTGTAGTTGTTTTGTGTTCATGAACACGCATTCCCTACAACGTGCTTAGCAATAACTCGATTAGTCTCACGTCGAAAACGGAATCGGGCAGTTCCAAAGCGGTGGCTCTGCCTGTACAGCATGCGTACTCTCATCTGAGCGAATACCCTTCAAATTCCATATGCATTGGATACAGAGTGTATCCCATTTGGTAGCTAGTATATCAGTTTAATCGTTAGTAGGTGATCCTAGTGGACCCAAGTTCACGCACCACAGATACGTGTCCCAATCCATAATGAGAGGTAGAGGGCTTAAGCATCGATGAACAACCGTGTTTTTGTTTACGTTTGTTACTCTTCAAGACAATATTTCTTTAATTCCCAGCCGCTTGGATAAACCGCGCCACTTTGATCATTCCCGCCTGCATGTACTTCTCCACCAGATCGGCCCGAATCCTGCAAGTTCAAGCAAGCATTGCTCAAGTGCATACTATGCCAAAATTCAAACCTCCACATTCTCCATGTCAATTTCAGAAGCGCGTCATCCTTCTTCGATGCCACATAGTGTGGCCAATGCACCGCATCGTCACTCCGATGGCATGTGAGGGTAATTAAGGTGGCTTGACAACCAATCAAAACAGGGTGGTGGGCTCCAGCATAAGGAACACTCAAGACAGACTAAGAAGGAGTCGAGAGCAATGAAGAAGGTTTAATAATCAATCACAGGAGGGAAATCACCGGTCCCAATTGCAATTGCTGTCAGCTGACATCAAGTTCATCATTGCCTCAATGTCATCGAGCGCAATCTGGTGATAATCATTCCGAGTCTCCCCACGTCGTGTAAAACCATTACCCAACTCCAGCCTCATCAAATCAAACCAACGCTGAGGAAATCAACGGACCTCAAGCATGCGCCACGTTTGCTAAGAACGCTAAATCATTGATGCCACGCCCCAGGCAAAGGTGCACACAAGGAGACTGCATGCCCGAAATGACTGTCTTGGCACCGAGTCTTAGTTTCGGGTCAAGAGCTGGCAGAACTTTGGGCAGCACCTGCTCCGGGGAGCGCTCCACATCCTGCCCGGCCGGCACCGGGATTCCTGCCTGCTGCGCGTCACGGATGGCCATCTCGGCATGCAACGTGTCATGCACCCATTCCACTGCCTTGTCCGCGAATCCCGCCAGCTCAGCCTGCGACTCCATGCCCCCGTCGCTCCCGATGCGATCCCCTCCACACGTCAGGGACTTTCAATGATTGGTGGCCATAGCGCAATGAACAGCTCCGTAACTCCACATGTGCACCTAGCGACAGACGTCGCCGCCCCGGCGAGATTCGGGAGAACCGCACTTGTTGAAAGCACCCGCACGGCCGCTGGGGCACCTGGCGGAGCAGCGAGGGACACCGTGGCCATGAACTATTCTTTGCTTGCTTGGGATAACATCCGCAATGCTGCAGAGCGTGGCAGTCAGCACCCCCAGCGAGGGGAAGCAAGGCAAAACCTACCCGTGAGACATCCTAGTCAAATGTGTACACTGTACCGTATAATATGGTTGACATGATTGTGTACGGTGTTGCCCAAGTCGATTCTGCCTGGCAATGGTTCAGACAGAACTGAATGCATACTGTCGACGCATCATACCGCAAATGTAAAGATGCACATTTCACAACGATGAGTCGGATGTGACCCCCCTCCCACCCCTCCTCCCCCGTCCCTGAAACTGAGCTTTTCCAAAGATTCTATAAACGTTATGTTGAAATGAAAGAAGACACTGTGCTGTGCTGACTGTAAGCGGGATCTGATCGTTGCGCCGACGATTTCAGAACTGCCTTATTCTTGGGCAAATTGTCCAAGAGCTCTGCATGACTGTGTCATTCGTCTGCGCTGGGGATGCATGTGCGGTCATTCTTGAAATCATTTCTCTGCCAGCCAGTGATCCATCCACGAGAATGCCGCAGAAAAGTTCTTCGGCTGCACTATGTAACCTCACCAGGGATCAAGTTCAAGATGGCCAGGTCCCAGATGAAAAAGAGGATTCAGCACACACTTCGAGACACTTGTCTGGATTCTCCGGAGCTCACTCGTGAAGAATGGGACCCCCTGGGCCTCACTGAGCCATCTGAGCGCCTCTGCGACCGCTCCGTCCACGTACTGAAGCTGGCGGCGCGCATGTATGGAGCAAGGGTCCACCAAGGGCTGCACAGCGCCAGTGCGGGGCGTGTGATGCGCACCATGTCGGCGTACGTGTATGGAGCAAGGGTCCACCAAGGGCTGCACAGCGCCACTCGTGCTTGATCCCTTGCCTGTGTACCATCAGCCGCATTGTGAGCATAAGATGTTCATTCCCACACGAATACGGAGCCTGTAATGAGCCGTCACCATGCCGAGGAAGCGCCAGCACTGGTGGCTAATCGGGGAGGAGGAATCGTGCCCGGAGCCACCCTACCTCATCGGGCCTGTTGTTGATTTTCAGCAGCATCGCGTGGTGGGCGGGTGACCGGGCCCACCCGGGGACCACTCGCTGATAAAATTCCCCCGTCACCAGTGACGACACCTGTCACTCCACCTCGCCTCCATGTCAGACCTCAATGCGTAGCCGCGTCCGCCTGCCATATAATGGCGCGCGCACGGCTTCCCAGGGAGGCGCGCGGCTTGGGATGGAGGATGGCGCGCGCACGGCTCCCCAGGGACGGGCGCGGCTTGGGATGGAGGATGGCGCGCGCACGGCTCCCCAGGGACGGGCGCGGCTTGGGATGGAGGATGGTGAGCGGGAAGGCAGGAGAGAGCGTTGGGGTAAAGGTGGCAAAGAAGTGAGGTCGGCCAGGGGGGAAGGTTGGCCTGGGAAGTAAGCGCAGCTGTGCGCGCGCCACGTGTGCGATCCGGCGTCGCATCACAGGGGTTGGGCGGCGTCGCGGCTCCTATTAACCAGCATCTCAGGCGTGCATGTTCCGATTTCAAGCACCCGGATTGGTGGCCACCACTTGGCAGATTCTCCCTCAAGTAGACTAAGCGACATCAGTGAGATTGTTAAACACCAGGGAGGCCGCATATCACTTGAATGAGGGCGTGAGGGTCTGAGGGTTAAGGATATCAGGCACCTCATCGCCCTTGTCTAGATGGGCCTGAGCCAACTGCTCGACCGTATCGGGAAACTTCCCCACCCTTTTGAACTCACCCCCGAGACACTGCGCCCTTCAGCACAGAGAAGATGCTGTATTCATCCAGGGTTTAAAGCCATCAACAATCTGTTCCGATGCTAGGGGGGACCTCGGCGCAGATTACATCAACAATCTGTTTGGATGCGAGGGGGGACCTCGGCGCAGATTACATCCACGATCTGTTCCGATGCTAGGGGGAACCTCGGCACAGATGACCGCGCTGACTAAAGTTCACACGGTGCCAATGCTCCTGGTTGGCCATCAGTGTAGCCCAATCCACAGCGTGACCTTCGGAGGTGCCAATGGAATACGGCAGTCTCGTATAATGGATCGTTGACTTTGCAGTGTATATGCATAACCAGGCCCTGCTGCCTGTTCCTACGCATACTGCCAGGTGCTTTGGGGTTGACTCTGCCGGCGTCAGTGAAGCAAAAGGTTGGCTCTGCCGGCGTCAGTGAAGCAAAAGGCTGGCTCTGCCGGCGTCAGTCAGGCAGAAGGCTGTCTCTGCCGGCGTCAGGCAGGCAGAAGGCTGTTTCTGCCGGCGTCAGTCAGGCTGAAGGCTGGCTCTGCCGGCGTCAGTCAGGCAGAAGGCTGTTTCTGCCGGCGTCAGTCAGGCAGAAGGCTGGCTCTGCCGGCGTCAGTCAGGCAGAAGGTTGGCTCTGCCGGCTTCAGTCAGGCAGAAGGCTGGCTCTGCCGGCGTCAGTCAGGCTGAAGGCTGGCCCTGCTCGCAGGCTCAGATGAAAGTGGGGTTTCTTCAGCTAGGGGGCGCACTTGGTGGTGATGTAAACCTCGGGCCTTGGAGCAGACACTGCATCACCCACCTGACACCATGAACAGAGACCCCTTCACGGCGAATGCCATCGGCCGCTCTGAATTACACACGTGCCACCAACCACTCTGAATTACACACGTGCCATCGGCCGCCCTGAATTACACACGTGCCATCGGCCGCTCTGAATTACACACGTGCCATCGGCCGCTCTGAATTACACACGTGCCATAGGCCGCCCTGAATTACACACGTGCCATAGGCTGCTCTGAATTACACACGTGCCATCGGCCGCTCTGAATTACACACGTGCCATAGGCCGCCCCTGAATTACACACGTGCCATAGGCCGCTCTGAATTACACACGTGCCATAGGCCGCTCTGAATTACACACGTGCCATAGGCCGCCCTGGTGACAGTAATACGTCATCTGCTCATTGAATTTTGTACAACGCCATCCGAATCTATGCATGCATTGCTTGTGATGGCAGGCACGCATCCCCCTGTGCCGATCATGATGGCACTGCCATCATCACATATACTCGCGAGAGATCCTCACGTGCACACCCTCGAGCCAGCCAGCGTATACAGAAGGCGGGCAACCAAAAGGAGAGCACACCGGGTAGAGAGCCTCGGCCGCGCTGCCTACCGCCGCTCGCACAGCGCCTTCTCCGCTCTGTCACCGAACAACCGCCCGTGACGCAGCAACCTTAGTCAACTGCCAGGCACCAGCAAGCACATCCAGCAACTGTTCTGAAAGCAACTGAACCCTGTCCCGCACACGCTGGCATCAGTGTTCAGTCTCCGAGCCCGTGTCCCGCACACGCTGGCATCAGTGTTCAGTCTCCGAGCCCGTGCCCCGCACACGCTGGCATCAGTGTTCAGTCTTCCAGCCCGTGTCCCGCACACGTTGGCAGCATCAGTGTTCAGTCCCCGAGCCCGTGTCCCGCACACGCTGGCATCAGTGTTCGGTCTCCGAGCCCGTGTCCCGCACACGCTGGCATCAGGGTTCGTCTCCGAGCCCGTGCCCCGCACACGCTGGCATCAGTCAGTCTCCGAGCCCGTGTCCCGCACACGCTGGCATCAGTGTTCAGTCCCCGAGCCCGTGTCCCGCACACGCTGGCATCAGTGTTCAGTCCCCGAGCCCGTGTCCCGCACACGCTGGCATCAGTGTTCAGTCTCCGAGCCCGTGTCCCGCACACGCTGGCATCAGTGTTCAGTCCCCGAGCCCGTGTCCCGCATACGCTGGCTCCCCTAGCAGAAGTAGGTCAGCTGCCTCAGGCGTGACTCGCACACGCCCAAAGAGGGGCAGATGAGAGGTCTAGCTGGCAGATCAGCGAGAATATTCCGCCAGATGCTCGAGGACGTGTGGGGAGCTGTGCAGCACAGATTGACGAGTGCATCTTCACCTTGAGATCTTCATCCACCATCGCACGGTGCACGTACTGTGCAGCCTGTCGCAGAATCAGCACCCAACCCCTCAGTCTCAGCCTGGCTGCATTGCCAGTACCCATCCCCTCAGTCTCACTCTGGGGCCCACACAACAGGGAGTGTGCCGTAGTCAGACACAGGTACAACCCCGATCCCAGCCACAGGTACAACCCCGATCACAGACACAGGTACAACCACGATTACAGACACAGGTAACGTCCACAACCAAGCCGGAGTCGTAGTTTAAGTCGTGATCACAGACACAGGTAACGCCCACAACCAAGCCGGAGTCGTAGTTTAAGGCGTGATCACAGACACAGGTAACGTCCACAACCAAGCCGGAGTCGTAGTTTAAGGCGTGATCCCAGACACAGTTGGTATACAAGCCCCAATTCGACTTCAAATCGCAAAGTCCGTCACTCATCGTCTGAAGGTGCAGTATGTCAGGTTCCCACTTTCTAAGTTTCCGTCTCCGTCTTAGTTTCCATCCAAGTCGCGCTCAGTCTCTGCGCCGCTTTGATGCTCAGTCTCAGTCCCAGTCACGATGCCATTGCAATTTCCCCTGTCTCAGTCTCAGTCACAATTACGATGCCATACCCAGACATACGCCCATATTTAGTGGGGCGGAATTGCTATCAATTTATACAGTCCGAAACCCCGACCGATAGAATGATTTCGTGGATCCGAGGATCAGTGTTCACGGAAAACTGATAAACCACATCTCAGACCGTCAGATACCGTAAATTTTGCGGGGTTGCAGCACCAATGTTTTTGACACCGGGGTCAACGCCCCCTAGTTGGGCTGGTCAAAGGCTAAAAACTCAGCGTGGCGAATTGGCTGGACTGAATTAGAAACGAATTTGCGGAAAGCTACTTTTTCTAAGTAACATTCATTGTACATTAGATGCGGTTGAACGTGGAGTCACGCTATTCCCCGCGCTGAGTTTCTTCAACAGACCATCTGCAACTACTAGATAGGGTTTCTTCCCATATATAAGACATAGACCCGCCAGTTCCGATAACGGGTCACCGCCCGCCATCTGAACATTTCGCGCTCAAATGAGCTTACCTAGCACACCGTTTTATGATATTATAACTTAAGTTAGTAAGTTAACATAACTTGCGTGCCTAAATATGCAAGTCATGACGCGCTATGGCATCCCGCGGTCCGCTTGGCCCCAAGCGCACCGCGGGAATGGCGTTAGCGAATCTGCGGCTAATGAAGCCGCGCTTGGTCTCCAGACGTTTAAACCCACTAGTATGACCTATTCGAGATAAGTTGTGAAAGGAAATTACGCTCATGTTTACTAACTTGTGCGTTATTAACACACTGCTAGGCAGCGCTTAACACTCTAAAAACCGCTCGGCAGAGTTAAGTGTGTCATGCGGAAACGAGAAATAAGCGTGATCTGACTGCTGCGATTTCTTTCTGAGTCTGTGCTCGCAATCGAATGACTGAAATTTACTGTCGAGCGATCGTCGAGAGGTTTGAGAGCAATTCCGCCCCGTTTCATTAGATGACTAAGTTGCCGTATGCCAATGCAAGTTTCCCAGTCTCAGTCTCGATGCCAGGGCAGATTTCCCTCGGTCACGCAGTCTCAGTCGCAGTCTCGATGTCAATGCAAGTTCCCCTCAGTCTCAGCTGAAGGTGCAAGCATAGTCCCAGTCTCACTTTCAGACTAAAAAATGCTAACTTCCACCGGCAGATGCATCGATGAGCTCAAAGGAGTCGCCTCGCGGGAGTCCGCTCGAGGGGGTCGGCTCGAGGGGGTCGGCTCGAGGGGGTCCGCTCAAGGGGGTCGGCTGGAGTCCGCCTGAGGGGGTCCGCTCGGAGGGGGTCCGCCCGGGAGGGGTCCGCTGAGGGGGTCCGCCGAGGGGGTCGGCTCGAGGGGTCCGCTCAAGGGGCCGGCCTGAGGGAGTCCGCTCAAGGGGGTCGGCTCGGAGGGAGTCCGCTCGAGGGGGTCCGCGCCTCGAGGGGGTCCGCCCTCGAGGGGGTCGGCTCGAGGGGGTCGGGGCCTCGAGGGGGTCCGCCTTGGGGGAATCCACCTGAGGGAGTCGGCCTGGGAGGGGGTCCGCCGGGAGGGGGTCCTGCCTCGGGGTCCGGGCTGAGGGGGGTCCGCCTCGAGGGGGTCCGCCTCGAGGGGGTCGAAGCCTGAGGGGGTCCGCCGGAGGGGGCTGCTCGAGGAGTCGCCTGAGGGGGTCCGGGCCGGGAGGGGGTCCGCTCGAGGGGGTCCGCCGAGGGAGTCCGCTCGAGGGGGTCCGCTCGAGGGGGTCCGCTCGAGGGGTCCGCCCGAGGGGGTCCGCCTCGAGGGGTCCGCCTGAGGGGTCGGCCTGAGGGGGTCCGCCTGAGGGGGTCACAGCTCGAGGGGGGCCGGCTCGAGGGAGTCGGCCCCGAGGGAAGTCCGCCTCGAGGGGGTCCGCTCGAGGGGGTCCGCTCGAGGGGGTCCGCTCGAGGGGGTCCGCTCGAGGGGGTCCGCTCCAGGGAGTCCGCTCGAGGCTCGAGGGAGGGCAGTTGGCAGCTCACCGTTTGCGCCAGAAGCACCAAACCGCACGTGGTAGTGCGCACCTGCGTGAAGCGCCGCCCCCGGCATGCTCCGGACGTTAGGCTCCACCCTCAGCATGGTCCGGTTGTCAGGTTTCACGTTGTTAGGGCACGTTCCGGATATTAGGTTCCACGTTGTTAGGGCATGTTCCGGATATTAGGCCCCACGTTGTCCGGGAATGTTCCGGAAATTAGGGCATGTTTCCGGATGTTACGCTCTACGTTATTAGGGCGTGTTCCGGATGTTAGTCCGCTGTTAGGTCTTGTTCGATATTACCCCAATATTGTTAGGCATGTTCCGGGTCATTAGGCTCCACGTCAAATAGGCATGTTCGGATATAAGGCCCCACGTTGTTAGCACGATCCGGATGTTAGACCCCACGCTGTTAGGGCATGTTCCGGATAGTAGGCCCCATGTCGCTAGGGCATGTTCCGATAGCCCTGTTAGGGCATGTTCCGGATAGTAGGCCCCACGTTGTTAGGGCATGTTCCGGATAGTAGGCTCCACGTTGAGGAAAGTAATGCAGCAACCCAAAACAGCCACTGCCCACGCAGAGTCCCTACAAAGTGCGCCGCCTACGTGGAATCCCAACCATGTGCACCCCTAAGGCCTCCAAATACTTTTCTTTGGGGCTCCGTGATATTTCTCCTGTATGGTTCCTGGTTTGAATCTTCGACGAAACAATACAAACAAAAACGTCACCTCACGTGCATGCAGTGTTTTGTTTCTTACGGAGAACTTACCCTACCAAGTGTATCACGCATCCCACGAACGAAGAATTCATAAACCCTACAGTCGCGTGGCACTGAAGTTGCTGCGAGCTGACGATACCATTCACTGGAAGCTCTTCAAAGCCTGCTGAGGCGGTAGTACACATGACAGTGAGGGCTCCTGAAGAGCGAGGGCAGGAAGGTGGCGCACCACCGGTAGGTCCTGGTCCGGATCCGGGGCAGAGGCCCAGCGCAGCAGCCCCGTGACCTGCGTAAGGGTGGGCGCTCCGAAACGTTGGCAAGAGGATGGACTGCCAAGCTTTAATCACCTCCGCTGCCCTTCGCTCAAGCTATTCTACCGAGCTTGATCAACTGCAAGCGCCGACGAGCACCAACGGCAGCTGCCGGCTCCGAGTCGCAAGGAGAGTCCAAGCGTACCTTACCGCCTAACGACTAAGGCGCCAGCATTCTGCCCTCGCTGTGCAGCAGCCAGCCCCGAGGGGCCACCTCGGAGCTGACTTCTGGCAACCACGTCAACCGTGTGGCGGCTGCCGTGGCAGTCAAGTGGCCTCCAGAGGATGGCAGGATGCCAAGGCGTGGTGTGGTTTGCTTCCACATGGATCTAACAGTACTTCGCGGGATCACCTCCTTGGTTTCAGGATCGCAGCTAAGTGGTATGACCAGCGGGTGCAGCCCCGCCCTCTGCGAGGGCGGCACAAGCTCTTGGCCCTGGGCCTGAAGGACGTTCAGGAGCTCTGGAAGCTGCATACAAGCGAACACCGGGCGCGGCACTCGGCTCAGAAATCGAAGCAGTGAGATCGCGCTGAGGACCTGAGGCAGAGTCTGAGACGTACGGGACATGATCGCAAGAGTGGAGACGTGTGGGTCTCCCCAAGGCTCCGATGTCAACGGATCACGAATGTTTTCGTGTAGCTAAGGAAATATGGAAGCATCTGAAACCAAGCATGAAAAACGCCCTGCCTGAAACACAGTGTCAGGTTGGGATAGGCAAGTCGGTTGGCACAGGCAAGTCGGTTGGCATAGGCACAAGTTTGAACCTGTAGTGAGCTGAGTGAGGGTCATGCGATGGTTGTGACCACCAGAATCCGCTGAGGGCGTGTGTCAGGAAAGCGAGCGTAACACTCACGGGACGTTACCATACTTCGCCTACCACTGGTCAGTGTTGCCAGGCTTGATCACCATATCAGCAGTGTCAGCTGTGAGTGCAGGCGGTGCCCGAGTCATAAAATCCTGGTGGGAGATTGATTGCTCGCGCCAGAGCACGCACCAGCTTTGGCGAGAAAACGGCGGCCGTGTCCTGAATGTAACTGACATATGTACCTGACCGTGAGTGAAAAAGCGCAGAAAGTATTCATTCAATTGCAGAGAGCAACACAACTACATTCACAGAAGGCCGTCGAGCTAAGGTCACAAAAAGACAGTGGTGCGGCGAGTGACCGGAAGTGGACAGCCTGAGGTGGACCGTGCGCTTGCGCCTTTTGTCTCTGATTTGTGAACGTACGATAGGGAGCGTATCGCCTCAAGTGAATGGGCCTAGGGCATTACAAATATCACTCAGGCCTGAGCGCTTTATGCAAAACCTGCGACAGACTCGTTCTTGACAGGAAAATCACATCAGTCCAAGAACAGTTTTCGATTCACATCCAAGAGAAGATATAGACAGGCTGAGAAAAATTTCTCACCAGCGGTGTCTTCACTGGAGGAACATACTGTAGAGTTAAAACGTCCGGTGCAAGACTTGATTTGTGCCGCACGAAAATGTTGAACAGGGTGGGTGCCAAAGTGGAATCTTGAAGTCAGTGGAACTGCTGACGTGATGCGGTGCTTTGAGCCAGTTGTGCATAGACTGGGCAATCGTTTATATTGATGTGCCTTCCTTACGTGCACAGAACGTGAAAGCGCTAAGGACAGTGTTGAACGCATATTTCAACCGTGAAGTTTTCTCAAATGTTCTGTGCGCTGTTTGCCCGTCTCAATGTCTTTGTCTAGCAAGCGTGGAAGAGCTCAGCAGCTGACTGACGTGAGGATTTTCCTCCGCCTGGCTTGTCGTCCACGTGGATTTCCAACTTTAACTTTAGGGCCAGAATTACACTGTGACACATTGTACCTGACATATTTAAATACCAATACATGTGTACATTATTCTGTACACGTGCTCATTATTATGTGCACGTGTATGATATACTGAATACTATTGGTGGGATTCAGAGGGAGCTGGGTACGTGTAGTGAGTTGTCGGCTACCTTGTCGTTGTGACACCTACTGCAACTGCTACTCTAACTCTCAACTTTGTCTCTCCGCTCCGTCTCGCGTCGGTCGGTCTCGGGTCTGAACTGAGAACAAGCGAAGGGGAGTAACTTTATGAGCTCAGCTCACACTGCTGTAAAAGAGTTACAGAAGACTCGTCAGATCTTTGATCCTGAACTGGCGGACACTCGTGAGCTGGTGTTCGTGTTCTCTCGCTTGAACGTGACGTACATGACTATAACTGTACAACATGACGATGGTGTAGACCTATGTGACCAGCTGCGCAACCAGGTGTGAGGAGGTGGTTGGGAAGAAGCGTAAGTCTCGGGGTAATAAGCACACGGAGGAGCGTGAGAATGGACCTGTCTCGCGCGCAAGCCGCTTGGGTTGCAAGACTTGTCGAATATGGTTTTGTGGAGCAGCGTGCTGGAATGATTTTCATGGCCTAAATGATGATTGATATGTTGGCTCTTTCTTTTCAGTGTCTATGTATCAAGGCTTGCTCTTGCCATTCAGATGTGTGGAGAGTTGCAAGCTAGTGCGGAAAGCAAGATGACATATTTGTACAGGCATCTCCTTATATGAGTAGGCATGCCATTTGACATATTTAAATTTCTATTCTTATAGTATCCACACTCATATTTAGTTGTGATTTGTTTGGAATTCGGCTGTTTTAATTTGCAAGGGGCGGTATCGGGATTTTTTTTTGCCATCGATAACTTTGAATAACTGCTTAAAAACTATCGAATATGATATCACAACTACTGAATTCGTTTTTGAATATCGGTCGATATGAATAACACAACAAAACACTATCGATTGATATGAATAACCCAAAAAAAAATATCGATTGATATTTGGAAAATTTACATATCGATAATCGATATTGATACCGATATTTGCCCTAAAACATACTGCGGATATATCGATATTTCAGTTATCGATATCCAACTAAGTTGGACAAGGGTCACAGCAGGAGTTGAAAGGGTCACAACGGCATGGGTAGAAATATGACATAACCGAGGTTAAAGCATGGTCACATCAGGGGTCACGATGACGATGTCTTGCGACGCTTGACTCCACTTATGCGCTTCCCCGTGTTTTTGAATTTCAAATTGTCGACAACTTTGTGGCTACCACAGTGTCAATGTTTGGCTATATTGTGATGCCTGATGGTCAATACTCATTAGCATAGTGGCTACTGCCCCACAGTACTTGAGATAGTACCGAAACGCGTTTCGGTACTATCTCAAGTACCGAAACGCCGGATTTTTTTCCGATGCCCTCCTTTGATATGTGGATGCTACCCTTTATATATTGTTGCCTCAGGGACCCAAACTGAGTTGCCTTATGCGCCATTGGTCAATATATCACGTGTAGCGTTCCCAATGGATGCAGATTGCCACATGGGTAGTACTTTTTTATACATGGTGGTTCTCACTTGCCGTTCAAAAAGATGGCGCTCCTTTCAGGGAAGATATCTTACCCCGATTGGCCGGCCCCGGGCCGAACTGAGTCGCCAAAATGAGGCCCGGGCCGAAGAGGGACCGAAAGAGAAATTGCTTTGGGGCCGACCAATTTGGCGCAAATTTCTAAAAATTTGATGAAAATTTTGCGATTTTTGCATTTTCCCATACTTAAGATTAAAATTTTCGCGCCTGCGGCGGGCATTTTGTAGTTCGGACCGGGCGGGCCGAAGACGGGCCGAATCTCTTTTTGATTTGGGGCCGTACCAGCTCAACGGAAGATATCTTCCCTGGCTCCTTTCGATTTTTTTGAAGCGGATTTGGGAACCAAACCAGCTCGGCAATGAATCAGATTGAAGATATATGTCATAGGCAATGGCACATGCGGCCATGGGCCGGTTGGCATAATGACATTCGTTGTATATACGTGCGAATGATCCACCGCCCTACATGTATGTAACGACCTACCTAGCTATCTAGCTAATCGGCGGGCACACACATAGTACACCATCGATCATCCTTACGGATGCCCTCCAATCATATATCGCATGCTTTTCGTTACACACCACATCCTGGACTATGAAACGCATCCAACGCACCACGAACAATGCCCGAGGTACACATTTTAAAACGAGAGAGGCGTTAGGGCATGGCGCACATAACATTAGTACGTGTACATAACTAGTATGCGAGCGATCGTCCCTATGGGTGACCTAGCGTCGTATATCGCTCTAGCGTGTTTCGTAATGCTATTATAGACTACGACAAACATCAAACGTATCGGAAGCGATGTCCTAGGTGCATGTTTGAGGTTCGGAGGGTGTCAGAGCCTAGCAGACAGAGCAACATCAACACTACGCGTACACAACTAGTATGCGAGCGAGCGTCCCTACGGGTGACCTGACATCATATATCGCTTTGACGTGTTTCACAATGATATTATAGACTAGGACAAACATCAAACGCATCGGAAGTGATGCCCTAGATTCATGTTTGAGGTCCGGAGGGTACCAGAGCCTAGCAAACAGAGCATTAGTACGCATACACAACTAGTATGCGAGCGATCGTCCGTATGGGTGACCAAGCGTCGTATATCGCTTTGATGTGTTTCATAATGATATTATAGACTACGACAACCATCAAACGCATGGGAAGCGATGTCCTAGGTGCATGTTTGAGGTTCGGGGGGCGCCAGAGCCTAGCAGACAAAGCATTAGTACGCATACATAACTAGTATGCGAGCGATCGCCCATATGGGTGACCAAGCGTCGTGTATCGTTCTGATGCGTTTCATAGTGATATTATAGACTACGACAAACATCAAACGCATGGGAAGCGATGTCCTAGGTGCATGTTCGAGGTTCGGAGGGTGCCGGAGCCTAGCAGACACATCATTAGTACGCGTACACAACTAGTATGCGAGCGATCGTCCCTATGGGTGACCTAGCGTCGTGTATCGCTTTGATGTGTTTCGTAATAATATTATAGACTACGACGAGCATTGCACGCATCAGGAGCGATGTCCTAGGTGTATCTGTGAGGTTCGGAGGGTGCCAGGGACTGGTTGACTGTGTACTGCGGTACGTACGCATAGCGAACATTCGCATTATGTGGACATGTTCCGCATGCCGAGTGTTACATATGAACTAAATGGAGTCCTATGATGGGTTTTTACCGTTATTTGTGAGCGCCAATCTGATTTTCAATTTTTTCATTTTTTTTTGTCGGGGGCACCCTGATTATGTCGGGAAAACGCTATGCCGTGCCAAAAAAGCATACGAGAGTCATGTAGATGCCCTGTGATCTTTCAAATGTCATGTGTGACATATGATCATGATATATTACTTGATTATAGCTCAGACAACTCTCAAAATTGAGGGAGTTACAAGCGTTTGAGTTTGGGTTCGAGTTTGCACTTGGAGGGTGTATTTTGTTTTAAAAGGAAGCCACGGTGGGGATGCGAGAATCGTACGGCGAGGTCAAGAGGATACGAATATAGGCTGCCCACATATAGAATATTCAAGCATACATACATATCGATTTTTGGAGACCTTGAAGTGCACTATATATTGAGATTTCAGATCATTGTGCACGATGGCATACGGCCGTTTACCAAAAAGTCAAGCGTGAAATTTGGGGGAAATTCGAATTTCCCCATGGGTGGAGCTAACACGCGTAGGTGCGGAGGCCATGCTGACCTTCTAGTGGCATAATGTGCAACAAACATTTAGATTAGGTCCCAATGAAGAAACATGCCGATGTATAAGACTTGGGATGACCGCCTACTAAGCCTAATGGGCCTCCGCGTGTTCGGTACTTGAGATAGTACCGAGCAAAACAATTAATTTTCAGGCATTGCACCCCTCGAAAGCATGGCATGTTTACACATGCAAAGTGGCGGTTGTCGTTGAAACCACCATAAACAATACATCAAATGGGTCCTAAATGATTTTTCTACGATGCCATTTAGACCATATAACCTGATAGCATGGCCTACATGATGATAAGCTTCGGTACTTGAGATAGTACCGAACCACGGGGCAGTAGCCAATAGTCGCAATGATCTTCGACTCACTTATAAGCGCATGTTGTATGATTGGTCGTTTCCATCTAAGGTGCTGAAATCTGTATAGGCAGCCTTGACCGGGAGTCCCGGTGCTTGCCCCTATGACAGACTCCTAGGCCAACACTGGACTGTTGACTGATCTATAGACTGCTCGTGTTGTGACACACGTTGTGTCACAGGTAGGCTAGACTCCGAAACCGTCCGAGACCGTTCCAGGTATATCTAGCTTAGGGTTTATTTATCTTAAGAGTTTTTATCCACACGGTTCGGGAGTGTCTGATATCTGGTGAGCTAGGATATTCCAGTATGTCGTGGCCCCATCCACGCTTTTATTCCACTTGCTGATTTGGCCATGATTGGCTAAACGGCCGCTTGGAGAGGCGGTGCGCGCGGGCGCGTTTGGGTGCAACTAGGAATTATGGTATGAGTTGTTTGCGGTAAGCGACTGGGAGTGGCGGCCATGGGGACCGCGCCTCGTTACGGACTAGTCCTAGCAATGTTCAGATTCAGTTTTGCACCGGCACTGGCCCTGCTGGTTACTGTTCTTTGGGCTGGTGTTCGCGACACCTTCGACTTCGACGACATCTTCGAGTGCCCCTTGTCGCTTCGCTCTCTTCGCTCCTCTCCGCTGCTGCGCATTGCCATTTCTCCGCTACAACACCCAACCGCGCGACTGCGTACCACCTCCCCTCTGGCTTTTCAGAGTATGGGTATGCTTACACGAGCGAAGAAGTCCCTTGAGAGGGACAGTGACATCGATGCCTCGCTGAGGCTGTTAGACAGGGTTCGGAATAGTCCGACGGTGCGTACGCCAACTGTTCCGACCCCCATTCCGGCTTCCAACGAGGATGCGGACGTGGCGACCAGGAGGTACCTGCAGGAGCAGTGCAAGCTGGTCGACGACGTCTACAAGGCTCGTCTTCACCGGCAATGGGCCAAGGGTGTCCGCGAGGATGTCCTTGGTGACAAGAAGCACCACTTCCGCGGTACGGACGACGCTGGCCTCCTTTCCGATCTGGTGGTGCAGCTACGTACGGAGTTTCAGTCGGCTGGGCTGGAGCTGGCCTCCTTTGACCTCGACGACCCCCTGGCTCGTGTGGTGGGCAGGGTGAACGGCTTGTTGTACGACGTTCTGGCTCTGGTCATCGAGAAGCACAGCAACGCTTTCGTCTGGGTGACTGGTACCGACGCTTCGTCTGACCGAGATGGGCGACGAGCTCTGGTGGACATCATCAAGGGCTGTGTGCCGGTGGCGCTACTTGAGTCGCACCAGGAGGAGCACGCCGCGTTGCGTTATCCCGCAGACACTGACCCGCAGCCCATCTTAGCTCGGGAACAGCGTCTAGTGCGGGATAACAAAGCTACGGACTGGACGCCCACCGAGGAGACCAGGAAGCTCTCCCTGAACAACCGGCTAGACCCAGTGTTCTACACTGCGGTCAAGGTGCGGTACCCTCTGGCTGCTGACCTCGCCCATGTCTCTCTGGCCTCTCTCTGCTCCCTTGTGGTGGAGATTTATCAGGCTTGGGCGCAGACGGAGACGGGGAAGGCGGTTTCGGGCAAGAGCGGCATCTCTGCGCAGCTCTCCAGCACCGAGTACGGCGCCCTCCTCAACAAAATCAACGAGCTTCAGGATTTGCTGCGGCAGCAGCGCGGGGCGGACGCGCCACCGGCGCAGCAGCAGCGGCAGCAACCGGCGCAGCAGCACTGCAGCAGCGGCAGCAGCGGCAGCAGCGGCAGCAGCGGCAGCAGCCGTAGCGCGGTGCGCAGCGGGGATTCCGTGATGGCACACATCCGGTGCCGGCGGTCGGATTCGACCGTGATGACCAGAAGGCTAAGCCTTTCTGCGGGAGGTGCAAGAAAGCGGGTAAAGGTGAGCTATACCACTTCTACCGCGACTGTCCGTTGGGCGGGCGTCAGCATCCCCCGCACTCGGCCGCGGCATTCTGCATTCCCATCGACGAGGAGGACGCGGAGGGGGTGCGTGCATTGGCCATGTGTGCCCTGTTCCAGCAGGCGGCGGATGATGGGGTTGAGGCTTTTGCCACTGCGGCCTCTACGTACGGGCCGCCTGCGGTGCGCTGTGCGGGTGCGGTGGGCGGGATCGACGTGTCCGCTTACGGCTTCACGGTGGAGCCGCAGCCGCCTGCCGACGAGCCTGCGGGTGACGACATTCATCAGCGGCTGATGGACGATCTCGCCGCGGAGGTCCACGTGCCGCGGCGAACTGCAAGGTACATTACACCCACGCATCATTCCCGCCACAGGCGGCTCTCGAGCCGCATGCATCGGCTCTGGTGTGCGGCCCCGCGGCAGCGGGGATCATGCCGGAGGAGCAGGTTCCGGCAGGTGGTGCGGCGGCATCGGCGTCCGCCGTGCCGGCCCCTGCTATACCTGTCTCGCAGGTGGAGGATGTGAAGCCCGGGCCGCTTCAATCGGCGCGGGTGACTGCCACGACGGGCGGCGAGTTCCCTGGGTTCGTTCAGATTGTCAACCACGCCGCCATCGCGCCGGTTGACCTCACCGGCTACGACACCGACGACTACGAGGACTTTGCCGACGGCAGCTTCACGCTGAAGCCGCGGGGTTCGCCTCCCGTCGGCTAATAATCATGTGTCCGGACCACCCGTGGACGACCAGAGGGCCTACGGTTGTGGGAAGCCGCCCTGGGGCTTTCCTGCCACAGTCGGGCCGTGGGGAATTCCTTTCCTCCTTTCCCTCGTTCTTTGCGTCTCGATCATGGGGGTGGCTGCCGTGCCCGAGGCTCAGTCGGCTGCGGAATTGCCTTCGCCTGGTGGTGATCTCGATTGGGAAACTCCGTCATTTTACTTTGCGAATGATTTTGTTGATTCAGTGAACCCGGCTCAGGGTTTCTTTGTGGCTGACAATGTGCCACCGCTTGAGCCGCCTGAGCCCCCTGACCTCTTTCAGGACCTTGCGCAGGCAGATTTGAGTTTCGACATGGCCTTCTTTTACGGTGTGGCTCTACATGAGAGAGGTCCTTTCGGGAATCCTCCCTTCGGATCGGGCTTAAGTGAGGCCACCGCTAACTACTTTGGTGCTGTCGATTGACTTCTTGTTCACTTTGGATGCACACCAACATGGTGGTGTGCGGAACTCCGGTGACTTCAACAATTTTTCTGGTTTATGGTTTTGCTTTTGACATCTACAAGTTATCTTCTGGCTTGCTAGCTCGTTGCTTTTCAGTTGTTTAGCGGGTGCACAATGCCCGTGGGTTTCTGCAACTGTGCTAGCTAGAGGGTTTCCAAGTTGTGTTTCAGAATTGCACAGTTGGATTGGCAGTTAGGTCTGTCAACCTGGCTCCTGCCCTGACTTATCTTACATTATCTGACTCTCCTATAGAGAGTCACCACCCACAGTGCTGGGGTGGTGTGCTGAAATCTGTATAGTCAGCCCTGACCGGGAGTCCCGGTGCAGGCCCCTATGACAGACTCCTAGGCCAACACTGGACTGCTGACCGACTGATCTATAGGTTCGTGCTGTGACACACGCTGTGTCACAGGTAGGCTAGACTCCGAAACCGTCCGAGACCGTTCCGGGTATATCTAGCTTAGGGTTTATTTATCTTAAGAGTTTTTATCCACACAGTTCGGGAGTTTCTGATATCTGGTGAACTAGGATATTCCAGTATAAGGAAGTAAGGATTCCAAGATCGTTTCGACCAACTCACGGGATCCATGTGACCATATCCCGTCGTCCCTTGCCCTGGTCATATTTTCGATATATGCGATATATCGCGTTATCGGGATTCAGCTACGGCGAATATCGACATGACGCGAAAAATCCGATATCGATAAATCGATATCAAAAACTCCAAACCACTATCGATCGATATGATAAGTGCCCCAAGTGTTATCGATTGATATGAATAACTCTGAAAATGTTATCGATTTATATGATATTTTTCGATAACGCTAAAAATATTATCGATTGATATGTTATCGATTTTCGATATATCGATATATCATAATATCAAGATATCGATACCGTCCCTTGTTGATTTGATTCGTTCCACAGTGATAGAAAACACACATGTGGACCTCAGGGTGTGGAATAACACTCTGCACATTGTTTTTGCGCACAAGCCGTGCATGTGGGTGTGTTAGGAATGTATATACAGACCAAACACATGCATGGACATGTTTGCAAGCTTCAAATACGAGTTGATCATGATTTTTTCACCGAAAACAAGCGAGAGAAGTGAATTTCATGTTTTTATCATGCGACAAATATCATGTGGTTTTGAGCCTTTTTTTCACTACATCGTGAAATGGTGTGGCTTTTGTGCATGCATTCTTGCCCTCAAGCATCGGCCCAAACCTTAAATGAGACCTATACTAAGTATATTTCGATCCCTAAATGCCCCATCCCTCCTACTTGGTCATAGGCCGCTCACGTATGGCCATAACCCTAAGTTATTTGCGGCTATTTAAACGATATATCAATAAATTGATGATGCGCAAATGGTCCTTGATGGGCTACAGTATTTATTCGCCTTCAAAACTTCTGGATGTTGCGGTCCAGTTTTGAGCATTATTCTTCCAAAAATGATGCTCAACTCCATCCGCGGAAGGCTTCCGCAAGCGTATTTTTTAAGGAAATTGGTCATCCTGGAGGATCGACCGCTGGGATACTGTATGCGAGAAGTGAAATTGTAATATGAATAGTTATCATGTGTAGGAGTCTACACCTAGGCTTCTTCTCTTCTTTACGGTTTCGGACTTATACTATTCTACACTTATTAAACGACCGCACGAGGTATGCTTACGATTGGTCAACTACAAGACTTCGGTTTCGTAAATCTATATAGTTATGCTTTTGCTATCAGTGCATGCTTTCAATACACAATATACAGCAGTTACGGCTCTTTACTTTTATGTCTTACTTTTCAGTTCAGTTCATCTCTCCGAAACGGGTTACTCTTAGAGTTCTTATACATTCAGGAACTCTTTCCATAACTCAACTGTACTGAGTACTCCGTACAACAGTCTAGGCACCTCACATCAACATCATTCTGATCGGTCCTACTGTACTCCGTACTGAGTACTCTTGCGTTTTATACTTAGCCGTTTTTCTTGCTCTTGTGCTTGCCTCCTAGCACAACTCCCCCCCCCTTAGGGAAGGTCACGTCCACGCTGACCACGTCGGACCAGTAAAGTTTTTATACAGATCTTCTACTGTTGCTCTGAATGATTATACAGGTCTCAGCCGCCTGTTGTCTGGGATGACATTACACTTCCCAAGACACACCGCAATAAGGAGATCGACCTCTTAAGCACAAGGGTCGGCCTCTCACCGGTCTGCCATCTGCACTACCAGGCTCCCCCAAGGCTCAAGGTTTCACATCCATTACCACGCTCAAGGTTTTAAACCTCCCAACACGGCACACTTACAGGGGATGACAATAGGTTTGCCAATTACCTGACAGTTCTCGGGATGCCGGCCCGGAGGAAAGGTTTTAAACCTTCACCGCCTCCTCGGAGTGCTAGAGCTTTTACCCAGATCTCCAACTGCTGCCCGGTCGTGCCAGGTCCGGAGCCAATGCTCTCGTGAAATGGATTATACAGATTTCCACCTGTTGCCTGGTCGCGCCGAGGCTAGAGCCACTGCTCACTTGGATAGATTACCCAGGTTCTCACCTGCCGCTTGGTCATACCAAGGCTCAGAGCCACTGCTCAAATGGATTATACAGATTTCCACCTGTTGCCTGGCTGTGCCGAGGCTAGAGCCACTGCTCTCTCGGATGGATTACCCAGGTTCTCACCTGCCGCCTGGTCTCGCCAAGGCTGGAGCCACCGCTCTTCCCGACGCTCCCCAACGCCCTCAATCGCTAAGACCACTCGCGTCAGATTCCCATCCGCCCTCTGGTATGATCGTCACCTCCGCTCGCACTCCCGCTAACGCTATCGGTTCTGGCTCAAACTCGGGCGGGTCACTCTCAACAACAGCTGACTGGACTAAAACGCTCATCTCGCTCAGATCCTCCCTGACAAGCAGTTCAGACAGGAACGCATGCACCTCTTCATGTAGGGTCAGGTTGTGGAAAAGCTGTTTTAACAGTGCTGACGGAATCCCATACAAATTCTCTCGCGCTCCCATGCCCTTCGCGAACACACCTCCGGCTCTCATCGCGCGCCCTCCTTGCGCTACTTTCTCGTGCCTACCGTGCTGCCGGAAGAACTCGCAAGGCGTATCGGAATCGCATACTCGCAAGGGTGTGCGCAACGGAACGTTGGTCCAGATGTGCGTGGGCTTCCTGTATGCGGTCCCGTATTTGCAGTACGTGACGAGGTGCGGAGCTGGTAGATTGCTCATGCAGCGACGCGTGTGCAACCCGTGGGGCTCTCTTCCCCTCGGGTTCTCAATGAAGTATGCTTCGGGCCTCAAGTACCGGATGATCTCCAATGTCCTACGAACTCGCCTGTCCGCAGCACGCAAATCTCGGATGCCTACCGTCTTCGCTTGGCTGTACTCTGTACAAGGTGGGCTAGCCCAGACTACGTCGAAGTGTCCTGGTCTGAACTGTCGATAGTCCCATCGCATGATATCCTCGCAATGTGTGGGGCCCCACTTGGGCTGAATGTCTACAGCAACTACTTCGCTATTGGGAAATTGCTTAGTGAACTGCCTCTCGACTGACCCGGTCCCACAAAACAATACAAGAATCCTAGACTGGCCGACTGGCTCCTTCTCAAGTGCTGCGGCTCCGTTGACTGGCGGCAGGGTGCTCTGAGCAGATACTCTCGCGAAAGTTCCTACTTCCTCATCAAACCTCTCCTCTGGCACCCATGGCATTGCTCCGTCTACCTTGAGCTCCTCCGATAGCGTGGTCCATACCGCTCCTGCGGACTCGTCGCGTCTCTTACGGACCCTAAGCTTCTCTCGCTCCACTCTCTTAGCCTCGATCCTCTCAAACTCCAACAACGCTCGGTTGGGAACACCGGGCCTGCCGGCTCCGTCCCACTCCAGATCCTCTCGGGTCTTCCACTCGTTCTCACTGCGGGGCATTCCTGTCCACTTGACCAGGTACTCTGTCCACCTCCTGCCCTGGCGCTGGCGCGTGCGCGAACGCTCCACCCTCTCGACGTGGGTTTCCTTGCGCCCGCTGACGTCCAACGGAGGAGGGGGAATCTCCTTAGCTCTCTCAACGAAGCGGCTGCCCGACTCTACTGGCGAAAGCCGGTCCACGGTAAACACATCGTGCACTTTCCACTGCTTAGGCGTCTGCAACCTATAGGCCGACGGTGCGCCTCTATCGCTCGCGGGAAGGGCCATCTGCCTGTCGCTGTGAAAGACTTCCAGCACCCGAAGGGGCCCAAGGCGCTTCTTAAGCAACTTCTTGTGCAACCCGCGGTCGCCCGGCTGAGTGAGGTGCGTGGCATCCACCCAAACCTCATCGCCTACTGCGTAACTCCTGGACCTGTGACGCGCGTCGTACTGGGCGATCTGTTGCTGCTGAGCTAAGAGCAGCTTCTCCCTAGCGAGCTGCAACTGGCGAACAAACTGGCGGGCTGTCTCGTGGGCTGTACCCTTTTTTACTGCTGCGCCCCTCCCCCCCTTAGCTCGGCCTCTCCGTGATGCAAGTGCTGCCTCCACGAAGAAGTCCAGCTGAGAGGCCGGAGCGTGACCATACGTCAGTTCAAAAGGGGTGAATCCCGTGACGGCGGAACGAGAGTCATTAATGGCGTACTCGACCGGGGTACACCATAAATCCCAATCGTGCTGGTTGGCGTCGACGTACGCGCGCAACATGCGTTCGACCGTGTGGTTTGTGTGCTCTGCCTGCCCATCACCTTGAGGGTGGTACGGCGTGGTAGAGGCAACCTGGACTCCCATCAACCGATGTAGCTCGAGATGCATCTCATCCCTGAAGCGGGAGTCCCGATCACAGACGATCTTCATGGGAGCGCCGTGCAAACGCCACACTTGGTCGAAATACATGCGCGCGATCTGTGCAGCTGAGCTGTCAGCGTAAAGCATGGGAACTACGTGCACCATCTTGGACAACTTGTCCGTGAAGGTAGCAAACGCGTCGTACCCTCGCTCTGTGCGGGGCAGCCCAGTGACGAAGTCGATACTAACCACTTGCCACAGTCTTACTGGGACTTGCAGGGGGTTAAGCTGACCGTCTGGATACCCGTTGCGTGGCCGGGTCTGTTGGCACACAACGCAGGATTTGCACCAGTCGGTGACATCCTTGCTCATGCGTGGCCACCAAAAGCGACGGGATACTCTGTCCAGTGTCTTATCCCTTCCTGTGTGCCCTGCTGCTGGGGACTCGTGTGCTTCGCGCATCACCAGCTCTCTGAGGGGGGAATCCTGAGCTAGCACTAGCTGATACCGCCCTTCTGCCACTCGCCATATCATGTCGTCTACCATGCGAAATGTGTCTGTCCTCTGATGTGGGGCTGCGACCAGTTCCTCCTTCAACGAGCTGAGGTACTGGCTGCGTTCGTATTCCGCTTGCAAGGCGCGGACGAACTCATCAGCCTTCAGTGGGCCTGATGCTGCCCTGGCCCTTGCCGCAACCCCTGTAGTGACTAAAGGCTCGTCGGGTTCTGCCTCACTGTCCTTTCGCGCAGGCGGCGCTCGGGGCTTTGCCCTGCTGGCTGCTGGGGCCCACACCAGAAGGACCGGCCAGCGCAGCGGGGGTCGACCTCCATCAGGGGACTCGAAGAGGTGGTTGGGACGACCTTTTTCGTCCTTCGTGTCAAAGACCTTGACCGGATGAAGCCCATACTTGGGGTGAATCAACCGTCTCCAGGGGGCGTCATAGTCTGGCAGAAGGAACATCGCCGAGGTGTTTTCCGGATCGGCGCGCCACTCAGCAAGGAAATGCCGAAGAATTCTTTCTATCAAGTCGGAATCCTTCGTGTAAGGGGGGTTGCACCAAACGTGTTTCCCGCGCCACTTTTCCTTCAAGCAATCGGTCCAATAGGTGTCAACCTGCCGGTTAACGCCCATGGAGTCGCAACACGCGTCAACGTCAAACACCCCGTACTGGGCTGCTATCTCCTCAAAGCGCTCCCTGATCAGCTTCCAGTCCTGGCGATCTACGACCTGGTCGTAGTGGGAGCTACTTTCTGGGGGCTTAACGGGCTCAGGTACCTTTCCGGCTGCCTTTGGATGACTCTGGGCCTCAGGGTGGGGGAACTTCGGGTGACTCTGGACTTCTGCTGTGGCCTGTTCCCTAGCTCGGTCTGCTCTGGTCATGACTGCTAGCGATTCGGCATCCCTCAAGGATTTCTCGCCTACTGCTAGGGTGGCAGCTGCGTCCAGCCAAAGGGCCGGCGACTCTACCCACGTGAGCCCATTCAGATGGGTGAGCTCACCAATGACCGGTGCTGGACTGGTGGGAGGGAAGGACTCGTCCTCGGAATCACTATACTCGAAGGTGGCGCCTAAGACAGATGTGGGATCCTCGTCCCCTTCGCATCTCTTGCCTTTCGGCTCAGAGTACTCGGGTCCATCAGATCCATCGGTGGTGCAATCCACTGCCCCGAGGACAGAGGTAGGATCCTCGTCCTCTTCGGACCCCTTGCCTGCCGGTGCGGAGTCTCTGGGCCCATCCGTGGCGCGATCCACAATCCCTTTTTCCTTCAACCCTTCTCTGGCTGACATTTCCTGATAGTCTGGTCGCCGGGACTGCGCGTCTGGTACTACTAAACAGCGCCCTGGCACGTGCTCCATCTGATGGACTCCTACCTCTACCAGGTCCTCGTACCAGCGAGCCTGACGTCGGCTGAGCTCCCTAGCTGGGGCGAAGAGCCACTGAAGGGGTTTATGGTCTCCCATGAGCTTAAATGATGTGAAAATCAGATAATGTCTCCAGGTGACCGTGGTGCAGTGATGGATGGCACAAAGCTCCCGTTCCCCAGCGTGATAGTTCTGCTCTGCGCTGGAGAACTGCCGGCTTTCAAAGGCCAAGGGCTGTAAGCCTCGTCCCTGATCCTGCATGAGTACACCCCCTAGTGCTACTCCACTGGCATCTGTCTGCACAAAAAAGGGTCTGGAGCCGTCTGCTGCACCCTTTTGATCGGGTAGGGCCAAGGCTGGGGAGGAGATCAAGGCAGTTTTTAGCTGTTTAAATGCTGCCTTTTCATTCTCGCCCCAGGTCCAGTCCACGCCGGATTTGGTGAGGCGGGTCAACGGGTACGCGATATCTGCGAAGTTCTGGATGTACCTCCGGTAGAAGCCACACATGCCCAGAAACTGTCGCACGTGTGTGACAGTTTCTAGGTCTGGCCAATCGCGTACCGACGCAACCTTATCCTGCTGTGGACGACATCCATCCCGATCCACCACATGCCCTAGGAACCGGACTGATCGCTTGCACAATTTGACTTTCGACTTTTTGAGGTAGACTGAATTCTTTCGGCATGCCTCCAGGACCTGGCGGAGGTGGTCGAGGTGTACCTCATGGGCGCTCTTACCCGGAACCTCAGCCGAGAAAATCATGATGTCATCTACAAATACTCTGCAAAAGGGTAGGTGCCCGAGGTACTGTTGCATCATCCTTTGCCAGGTACTTGGGGAGTTTGACAATCCCATAGGCATGACCAACCACTCGTACGCTCCAAAGTGCGTAGTCATTGCGGTTTTCTCCACGTCCTCTGCTTTCATAGGGACCTGCCAAAATCCCCAAAGGGCATCCATCGTAGAGAAGACGGTAGCCCCTTGTAGATCATCTAGGAGACTCTGGACATCCGGGAGGGGGTACTTGTCCTTGACTGTGATCTCATTGATCTGTCTGTAGTCAATGACTAGACGCAACTCCTTGGGATTACTCGGCTTGGGGACCATCAGCACAGGGCAGCCCCACGGAGAGGCCGAGGGTCGTATGTACCCTTTGGCTAAGAGCTCATCTAGCTGTTGCCGGAGTTGCCGCAACTCCTCCTGCGACAGCTTGTACCCTCGCCGGTGCAAGGCGTTCCCATTCCAATCTGGCCTGAGCCGGACGCCGGACTTGAATTCCCTTGACTGGACTGATTCCGGCAGCTCTGTGCAAATGACATCTGCGAACTCCTTTTCCAGATCCCTAAGCTGCTGCCAGATTTCCGGCGACACCGTCTCGTCTATCTCGTCCTCCGGCGGTTCCGGGGAGGCCTGAGCAGTCTGTGGGGCTGGCGGCGAGGTAGTACCTGGCGGGGCGGCCGGTACCGGCGGGTCTGTGGTCTGCGGAGCTGGCGGCGGGACTGGTGCCGAGGCTCGCGACTTCTGACTCTGAGGACTCGGGACAGTGGGGACTTTTGGTCCCGGTGGCTGCTCGGTGGAAGGGCCACTTTCAGCACCAGGCTGACCGACTGCTGCGACCTGGTCACGCCAACGCACTCGCTTACGCCGTGCTCGGGGTCGTCGCTCCGCGACCAGACCCCGGCCCTGCTGGAGCGCCGCGGCTGCCTGCGCGTGCCAGGTGGGTGGCTTCCCGGCCGCGTGATCCTCTATCGCCTGCCTACGCACCGCTGGCGGAAGCAACGCAAATGCTCCGTTCGCCTCCTGTTTGCTAGCGAAAAAGCTGAGAGGGTCAGGGTGATCCCCGGCCTCGTCGACCGTGCTCGCAAATCCCTGTGGCCTAATATCCTCGACCACCGCCCCTACTCTCTGCAAATGACATGCTCCTTCCACGTCACTGTAGCCGGACTCGGAACTGTCCGAGACCAACCCTCCCGGCCCCTCAGACTCCTCAGCTCCGTCCGGCACCGCTGCGCTGGGACGCACGCTGACTTCACCATCCTCGGACCCGGAGGAGGGTTCTGACGCCAGGCCTGCTACAACATCGTTGGGGGAATCTTCGTCGGAGTCTCCCCCCCCCTTGTTGCAGGCCAACGCGCCAAAAGCCCCATCGGGGCCGAGGTAGACGACGAAAGCCTGCTCCTCTCTGTTTCGGAGGGTCCGCAGGTCCCGGCGAGCCCGACGTTGGCTCAAAAGGACTCCCTGTACCAGTGCCATTGCCGTGTCCTTGGACCGACTGGGGTCCGGTGACCCCGGCGAACAGCCGGTGATGACGACCTCTTCTCTGCCCTTGGTGAACCGGACCGAACCCCAGTTCTTATAATCCAGCGTAACCGGGGAAAGGTTCGCCAGCCAAGGACCCCCCAGGATGACATCCACTTTGAGGTCGAGTGGCATTACCCGAAGCTCAACCTGCTGGCCGTAAGACCCCTTCGACGTCTCAGCAAGGAGCTTGGGCCTGATGCAGGAATTAGCATCATATGTGGTGCCGTCAGCCACTCGAACCCGCATGGCCTGCTCGTGGCGCACCGGCTTGACGCCGGAGAGCCTCTGCAGTGTACTCTTTGCGATGATATTGGTGGATGCTCCCGAATCCACTAACACCTTGACTCTGACGCCCGCAATCCAGGCCCAAAACAGCAACAACGTCGGTGTGCGACTGCGCCTGTCGAAACTCCTCGGGCGCGCTCCCATCGAGGACACCGCTGCCAGGGACTCACACCAGCTCGGACTGATATCGCCGTCCTGCATTATGCAGTCCAGGCGGGTGACTGACGTTTCTGCGTCGGAGTCACAGTCCGGGAGGCAGTAAGTACATGCGTCCGCTAGCAGGCCGATGGCGACTGCTTTCTGGACTGCACTGCGCTCCGGGAAGTCTGGGGGGGACACCGCGACTTGGACCGACGCTGCAGCCAGTTTAGCCGCTATGTGCTTTCTGACTTGCTCGTCCCGGTGCATCAGCTCATTGTCTTGCTGAAGTTCCCTATTCTCCCTTTCCAACTCCTCCTTTACGAAGGCGTGGAAGTCCGCATGGCGTTCTGTTGAGGTAGAAGCCGGGTCCCTACCCTCTAACTCGTACCTGCGCTGCAATCGAGAGGTTCGAAGCGCCTTGTCTTCAGGAGTCAGCCATGGCCTGCGTTTCGGGCCCAAAGCCTGGCGAGCCCTGCTTCGGGTCAACCACGGCCGACTGGGCTTTGAAGTTCTCTCTGGTGGTGAGAGTTCTTCTCCTTCGGCAGGCTTGGGTTTGGCAACGCGAACAAACCGTCCGAACTCCTGATCCAAGATGGCTTTGCGTCGGCGATTGAACTCGCGCACCCTGACGAGCCGCTTCAAGCGCTTATCTAACTCTTCTCGATTCAACTGGGGCTTACTAGTCGTGGGTCCAAGCTTCTGGCGCATCCGCCTTTGCCCTGCCCTCCAAAGCGCAAGGGCCTTGACCGACCGGACCTCTGACTCTTCCAGCTTTAGATACCTTTCTAGCGCCCTGATGGCGGAACGGAGGCGAGCACTTGGCTGCTGGGCCTGAAAGGCTTTCCTAACTCTGGGGGGTAAACGCTGAGCTCTGAACTTCCAGTGCCCGCGAACTCTCGCAACATCCGACCCCTGGTTCTCCAGGTGCTGGTGGTAGACTGCCCGTGGCTCAACTGTGTGGCTCGACCGGTTTTTACCCCGGGTGTCCGCACCGGTGATCCAACAGAGCAGCTCCCACGGCTCCTCGGGACGCGGAACCGAGGCGGTCGCTGGGGTTCTGGCGGACTTCCAGAAGTTTGCCTGCTCTCTTTGGACGCGCTGCTCGACCTGTTCCCGCTCAGGAGGCTCTGGGCTTTCCGTGCGGGTGGCAGCTAGCATGTCTAAACCTTCCTGCTCATACCTCTCGACTCGACTCTGGCTCTTGAGGTGGCGCCTGGCGCTGCCACTAAGGTGTCTCCCACACCTTCTCCACCTATCATGCAGCACCTGCATCGCTGTGGACGCCGGCGCGGGGCCCTTTTGTCCCCCTGACCCCGCAGGGACGGGGCCCGCGCCCTTTACTGCGGGGAGGACGCCCCGGGCTGGGGAGCGTCCTCCTGGACAAAATCCAAACCGATGGCAGCCAAAGCTTCCTCCACCGACTCGTCCCCTATTAACGCCAGGGTGTCCTCCAGGAGGCACTTGGCCCACTCCTTCGGGCGCTGGCTCGCCTGCGGACAGTCGCGGGCATAATGGTCCATGCTTTTGCACAGACGGCAGCCCTCGTACTCTGGGGAGCCGAGTCGTTGCCCTGTGGGTGTCGGAGCGCCAGCGGATGTCGCCATGGCTAGCAGCTCCTCCGAGACATCTACGTGGGCCAGCAGCTGGACCGAGCGGCTCGTCTTATCCTGGCTCTGCCGCAACTCCCGCTCAGCCTCTATGGCCCAAGTCAGGAGTTCGTGGCGGCCTTTACTGGCCGTCCGGCTCAGAGTCAGGACCGAAGCGCCTTTCCTCTCGGCTATAAGGAAGACCTTCCTCCTTATCTCCGGTATCAATCCTGTAAGGAATATCTCCAGCAGCTCCTCTTCCGGCACCGGAGAGGTGAGCTCGTGGGCAGCCAGCATGCTCACGATGTCGTGAGCAAGGTGCACCCCGTCCCAGAACTCGCGGACCGTGCGAGTCTGTATGTCCTGACTTTGACGCACGCGACGCAGGAACGGACCGATCGACGCCATTTCCCCCTTGTCGGGCATCACCAGCTGCGCCAAGGGAACCACTATGACGTCCAGGGTGAGGTTCTTACCTTCCCGAGCCTCCGTCAACACCGAAGAAAGCTCGCGGTACTCGGAGCTGAGTTTGCCGAAGCAGTGTCTGGCCACGTCTGACAGCAGGGAGTGGTCCGACAACACCTTCTCCTCACCCCCGCTCTCTAGTGGTCCCAGACGCGCCATCTCCATGGCGTAGCGCACCGGCTCCAGCTCCCGAACCTCCCTGACCTGCCGAACAAATCGGAGGAGCCGACCAAAGACGTGGGACGACCCCTCCACCTCTGTGTGGTATTTGTCCACCGCCTTCTCCATGGCTCTGGTGGCCTCCTTGAGAGCGTGCTGCTCGTCCTTACGACTGTAATGGCTCCGGGGCTCCCTGTAACGAGAGGAAGACGAGAAGGTGAACTGGCTGTCGCCATCCCCGTCTTCGCCATCGCCGCCAGGGTCCTCGTCCGGACTCCCCGGACCTCCCGGCCCTCCAGGGTCACCGCTCCCCGAGCCACCAGGACCACCATGACTGCTGGCACCGGGCATCTCCGAAAGCTCGTTTGGCTCCGAGTGCTCCAGTTGAGGGACCATCCCCCCCCGTCTCCCGGTGTGTCTGCCGCCTTAGGAATCGGAGGTGGCATCACAGCCGGAAAGTGGTCGAAAGCACCGGGCCACACGTCCGCGGCGCAAAACCCACACACCGGCAGGTACACCTTTTTCATGAACGCCACCACACTTCTCTTAGCGCTCGCCCGACACGCCCACATACGCACCGGGCTCTCCTCGTGCCCGCACCCACAGCGAGCGCAGCTCTCTGCGACGGACGCCAAGGCCGTCGTGAGACTGTGAACCACCTGGGCCCCGAGGACCCTGTCCTCGTCCGAGAACTTTGTCTTCAGGCACTGCCTGATCTGGTTGGAAGGGTGTAAGCACCCGGCGACCTGACCAAGGGTGCGATACCTACGAGCAGCGTCGTAAAACAGGCGCTGGGCATCGATCCCCGAGGTGGCATACCCGACCGACCACGTGCTTCCGGAGGGCGTCGCAGACCTGTATAGGAAGGGAAATAAAGTCCCATGAGTGCGGTGGAGACGCTGTCACGTCCGCGCGCGACTCCTCCGGAGGGCTTTGAACGTCCCGGTTCTCGACGTCACAGGTGCCGACGGAAGTCGGCTCTACCAGCTCATGTCCCTCTCGGGAGATGGGCGTCTCCTGAACCGGACTCGACGCTGCTGCTGAGGGCCCCCGAGCGTCTGACTCCACGGGCCCTGGGGGCGAGGCCTGAACCAGGGCGAGCCTTTGGACTTGTGACTCTATGACCGCCTGCAGCCTCTCCTCCAGCTGGGCCTCGGCTGCTGCTCGCCGCTCCTCGGCGGCTACCTGCTGAGCGACGCTCTCGTCGACAGCCAACTGCCGGGCAGTCTCCCGGGCTTCTGCGGCCAGCCGGTCTGCAGCCCAGCGCTCTTCGACAGCGCGTCGCTCGGAGACCCTGCGTTCCTCGGCAGCGCGCTGATCGGAGATCCTGCGCTCCTCGGCAGCTCTTTGACTCTCTTGGAGTTGCCGAGACAGCTGTTCCAGGCGAGCCTCGGCAGCTGCCTCCCGAGCTTGCGACTCCTTCTGCCAGGCTTCCTTCAGCTCTTGCAGGTCCTGACTGTTCCTGCTCGAAGTGGACTCCGGGGACGACGACGTGTTCCCTGAGGAAGTCGGACCGGGGTGCGGGACCGATGGCGCTCGACTGGGCTTCCGGGTGCGAGGCACCGGGCGACTGGGGCCGCTCGGCTTAGGCGCCTGAGTCCTGGGCCTCGGACGTTCCGCAGGATGCTCTTCCTCCGATGAGGACGAGAGGGGAGCAAACCGGTTCGACCAGTTCCCACCGGGGGCTGCGGAACTCGGAGGTGCTGCACCTGACTTCCTAAGACCCCTGTGCGACTTCCGGGTGCGGCCGCTCATTCTGACGGCCGCGACGACCGCTCTCCTTACCTCCTGGAGGTCCGCCCCTTGGCGTACCAGCTCCCCTGGTCTGCCGGCGTTGATGGCAAAGACAGAGAATCTACACCTCTCAAGGGAGTTGTGAGGGTCCTCGCGCTTTTGCTGCATCAACACCCTGGACTCGGAGACTGATTGCTGGTGGATCTCCAGGCGATAAGCGCCGTCCTCGGAGAGCCCATAGTCCTTGAGCTGGAACCACATTAGCCCTGACAGCGGGTGGTCCTTCCCCAGGCGCTTTAGGCCTCGACGGATGTCCTGCCACATAGACTCCTGGTCGGAATCCGAGCAAGAGCTGACACCGGATGAGGTTCCCGCCTTCCTTACCGGACGGCGGACACTCGTTCCCTGGGACGAGTCCGAGCTGACTGGGGTCGTCCTGGGGAGCCGGCGCCACTCGCGAAGACACCTCCTGCCCATCTGGGTCATCCGGTGTCTCCGGGCTCCAACCCACCAGGTGCTCCTCTCCTTGGCGAGCATCGTCTGCTGGTGCCATGCCATGAAGACTGCTCCAGCTTGACGTCTGCCTCTGCGCCACAGACCCTGTGTCTGGACGACATGCTGGCGCCATGCTGCGAAAGTGGACTCGACCCGGCGCCGACTGCCTTTGTCAAACAGGCCCTGAAGTTGGGCGACCTGTTGGGTGACGTCATTCCACGCTTGGAATGCCAGGCGCCGGAGCTCGCGTTGATGCGCTGACTGGTCCGTCCTGGCCCTCCATGCGACCCACGCAAGCCGCGCTGTTGCGCGCTGACGAGATGGCGGGGAGACTCTCGCACGTCGTTGCGCTGAATCCAGCGCCCAGGTGCTCCATTGACGGAGGGCCAATGCGAGCATGGATTGACGTCGCTCTCCTCGCCAAGCCGGATTGGGCTGGATGCGAGACTCGCGCCCCCGTGACTGGACGACGTCTAGCTGCTCTGGGCGCCGGACATCATCAGACTCCCCTTCTGCCGGGGGACTCCAGTCACTGGCTCGGTAAACCTCAAAGCGCCCCGGGGCACTGATGAGATTCCCTTGCTCGCTCCCCACGAGGGAAGAGAGGGAGGATGCTGCCGGTCCCGACGTCGGTTCCTGACGGACGACCCTACTACTCGCACTCCTGCTGGACGCAGGGAGTGGGGAGAAGGGAGCTGCCGAGGGGTTCAACCCCTTAGCAGAGCGGTCCGAGTCCGACCCGGAGCCGGCGCCTGCTGCCGGCGGTGCCGGAGCCTCGGGCGACGCACGCTTCCGGCGCGCCGGCTGCCGTAGCGCCGAGCTCAATGCGAGCTCGGACACTGGCTCAGCTCCACTGACCCTCGCTGGTGAAGGGGCTTTTGGTGGCGAGGCCCTGGGGGGCCCACCAGACAACCCTGGAGGGGCTCTCCGGGGCGTGCGCGCCGGTGTAACCTCGAGGGCCTCACCGCCGTATTGGCGCGCAAGCGCGCGCCGCACTCCCCCCCCCCTCTCACGGGAGCGCCAATCCCGGCTGTCTGACCCGCCAGCTGCGCCCCAGAACTCCCCAGAGCCTGGGCCAACCGACAGGCCTGCAGCGCGAGACCCCGACCGACCGGACCCCACGGCTGAGCCGGGGGCGGCGCCGGCCCGACCCCCCCCCACGCCGGCCCGACCGACCGAGGCATTCCTCTTCATCCGAATACATGGGCATAGTATGCGTGCTATGCGTGAGATCCAATTCAACCGAAAAGCGGTTGGTGTGGCAACCAGCACCCGATCCCAGGAACACGCCACTTGCGCGCGAGCACAAGTAAGCACACCGGCCGAAGCGCGGAGATTCCCGAATAGGGGGGACTAGAAGGCCAAATTAAAGGTGGGGGAAATCCCGAACCAACCCCGAATTTCAGCAAAGGCTTACGCAAAATTGAAAAATTTGCGCAGCGCTTCCGCCGCGAAGGGTCGGATTTGCCGAAAAACGGAGAAGATTCCAAAATCCCGCACCTGCGAGTCCAAAAGCACGGATATGCGTGCTATGCGTGTATGCGTGCCAGGACTAAGGCAACGCTCGCACCTTAAAAGATTGTCGTCGAGCTAGATCTCTCCACACCGACGCGGCTCCAAGCAACCTGGAACCATCAATCCCACACACCACCGCGCAACAAGAGCGAGAGCACAGGCATTCTCGATTTCGTAGTGCAAGTACTTTCTAACTAATCGCACAAGGCGGGGCGGGTTGATCAGAATTTGCGCAAGAAAGACAAGGAAGCAACGTGAAAACACGAACTAATTACCATTTTGTAGGAGTCTACACCTAGGCTTCTTCTCTTCTTTACGGTTTCGGACTTATACTATTCTACACTTATTAAACGACCGCACGAGGTATGCTTACGATTGGTCAACTACAAGACTTCGGTTTCGTAAATCTATATAGTTATGCTTTTGCTATCAGTGCATGCTTTCAATACACAATATACAGCAGTTACGGCTCTTTACTTTTATGTCTTACTTTTCAGTTCAGTTCATCTCTCCGAAACGGGTTACTCTTAGAGTTCTTATACATTCAGGAACTCTTTCCATAACTCAACTGTACTGAGTACTCCGTACAACAGTCTAGTCACCTCACATCAACATCATTCTGATCGGTCCTACTGTACTCCGTACTGAGTACTTCTGCGTTTTATACTTAGCCGTTTTTCTTGCTCTTGTGCTTGCCTCCTAGCACATCATGACTTGCGCAAACGTCAACGTAACGTAACGTAACGTAACGATGTCCGGACATTTTAGCTCGCGATGGGCTAGAATGTTCGGACCGAAGCCTCCATCCGGGGGCGAGCGCGAGTGAATGTTGATTTTTTCTTGAATAACTTCCATTCTAGGTCCTTTGGAACTGCGCGAAAAAGTGCAGCTCTAAAGAACCGATATACACGCACATTCTTGCTTTGAAACACGACAGTGGCGTTTTTCAGAGCAAGCAATTCTGTGTTGCGTCCGAATTTTCGGCGGTCAAAATGAGGTCTGGGCGCAACAACCGATGTAATGTGTGGGTTTGGCGGATCACAGTGTTAAGAAATCTGGTTGCTCCCCCTGCTACGCTACTACTATAGTTACTCCCCTTGCTGAGAACTCTCGCAAGCTCCGGCCGCGCGGCCGATCGCGATTCTCGACAGACACAGACACCAGCAAACGGAAAGGGACGCACTCCTCTCGTCCGGCTACCTCAGTTTTTTTATATCATCGATTAAAACCGGGGGAAATCGCTACTGTTTCTGTTGGAGGTTCTGACTTGTGACTAGTGAAGTTTGTGAGAGGTTCGGCTATCATACGGCGCTGTAGTCATCTACAACAACAAGTGTAAACATACGAACACGAAATACGAGCAAATGCAGCCTTATACTTATGCCCCGCCCGCGCCGGGAAAAACGACACGTGTGTAGATGCCATCGTATAAGTCATGTACATGTAAGTCGCAGTCCGTGTTTACGTATCGGATGCCTATGTTGCTTGGCAGTCTTGGTACATGCCAGTGCTTTGTAGTCTTAAGCCAAAGTGTACAGTATGTAAATACGAAAAGACGACACGGTTACACATAAATCGGCTAATACGGTTTCCCGGACTCTGCATCCCGTCCGACCGATAAGACCGACGACGGCGTGTGACGGTGCCGTTGGATTTAAAAATATAGTAGTAGGGGTGAGAATATATAATCACAAGATTGTGTGCTCATGATTGCACTTTGTATTCGTTTATAATCCATTTCAGTGGGACCAATATCCATGTCACGCAACGCGGTAGTAGTACACTGCGGTAAGCATGCGGACATATGCTAGTACCGTCAAGGTGCGTGGCGTAGAATTAATTATATATTTTCTTCCAAAAAATGCAAATAAATGCATACGCATCACTTCTTTGAGATGGTTATTTATCACCGCTATAATTCCGACCCACATCTCGCTTGCCAAGTTAATAAAGCAATATATCCTGCCATGGGACTATCATGCGCAGCAGGAACCTATAACATGCGGCGGTGGGTGCCTCGTCCGACGTGGGCGCAAAAGTGTCAAAATGTGCATGTGGCCATACTCTCGCACCACCATTAAACTTCGTGCGGCTTACAGGTCAATCATAATCGTGCGATCTTCGGCGCGCCCTAGTATTATACGCAGTACCCTACCGCAGGTGCCCCACGATTTATTCCAACCAAAGTCTGCTAGAAAAACTGCAGCAAACTCTATGGTGGGTGGCACCGTCAGGGGATTATGTGTAGGGGGGTCACCCTTACCCCTCGGCCGTCGGGGGTAAGGCCGTAAGGCGGCAGATCCCTAGCGGGCCCCTTGGCTGGAAGTTGCAGGCGCTTCCACGCATACACGAAATTCGATGCCCGTGCATGTCTTTTTATGCGAGGAGAGAGGGCCCCGATGCCTTGGCTGCACGCCAGCGACAAAAGAGAAATTTGCGCGGAAATATCCTCACCCCTCTATGGCGTTTAAGTATTTGGGCAAATACCGTCGAGAAGTGCAAGAATTTTGGAGTCAGAGGTTCTCACAAGAAAGCAAAACCAATGTTTAAACCCGCTACGAAGCGAAGAGCGCCAGAGAGTAGAACGATTTTGAAACGAATCCGGTAACTCATAAACTATGTAAGTGCTTTTACAAATCCAATGAAGATATCGATCAGTCCCGTTTACTGGAGTCACGGATAACTTTTTTGGAATGGAGCAGCTTGCCTGCCCTGATCCTATTTTCTTTTCCGCCACTCCCCTTGAGCTTATTGTTTCTTAAATCTTGTCCCACCACTTGTTTAAAGCCTTCGACAAAACAACAAAGCTGTTACGGTGGTATACAGCGCTATATGAGGGTGTTTGGGGCATTTCCAAAGCAGGAGGGGTATTCGTCCTTCAGCGCCGTCAAAGGTTGGGGGGAGGATTTGGGCCAAAACCCCAAACGTTCCGCGAGGCAAACACAAATGGAATTCGATGTTCTATAACGCCCGGAATGTTTGCGACAAATCGCTCGAACCCACTGCCATCGAACCACTGAGATCTTCCGTATATATATTATCCGTATATATTTTAGATGCTAGAGGACTCGAACAAAACGGATATTACGATGCTTTTACAACCCTGTACACTCTCACCCTAGAATTGCCTGAAGATGATGCATCCCCATCGAAAGCATGAAAGGCACCCTTCTTCCCTTTTGCAAGAATGGGAAAATTGGTTGGGACGAGCTGGCTAGGGATGCCTATGTGAATCCCATTATTGGAAGAGGGGGAAATGTTTGGCAATCTTTGTCCGATGGTCGGGATAGGAACGCCTCCTCGGCTTTAATGACTACCCTGCAAAGGGATCTAGACGCGGCCAAGAGCACTAAAGACTGCACAGGCATATGTATCCTTCCTCTCGCTCCCAACAATCTGGATAAATAGTTTGTGTGTGTATGGATTCCACGTTACGTCCTACGTGTGTATGAATTGCAAAGAGTTGCGTTACTCCCTTCGGAGTTGTCGGTGGTACATAATATTTTTGGGGTCGCTGTACCATTCTACCATATCAATCACCCATACAGAAAACGGGGTCGGCTCCCATTCTAATTCTTCCAAGGCTCGTGTGATGTCAATTGGACCGAAATCGACCGTTGGCAAGATTGAAGCTCTGGCCATGCCACACCACCCGCCTAATGTTTCACAGCCAATATACAGCCAAGGGGAAGAATGATTCGGTAAGAGTAAATGAGTCCTTGTAAGGGTACAATCTGCATTATACACAGTAAGCTGAGAAGTTTCACTCCAATCATAATGGCTAGGTTTTGGGTTTCAGTGTCTCGGAAGTGCTTTGCACCGTGCCGTCGTCCGTGGCATGACCACGCAACTTTAAGAACAACCTAATGTAGGAATTGACAGTGCTGGTTGTATTCATCAAAGCACCCAGTCGGCCGCAGCTACACTAAAGGGACATCTTGCCACAAATGTTTCGAAACAAGAGGCGGCTTTGGAGCAAATGAAAGCTCAACTGCCAAGCAACTTTACGGTTTCGATGCTTACCTTGAATTGTCGAATTGCACACGTGGTGCATCGTCCTCCTTTTCTTCATTATCAGAGAGCTTGTTGAAATGAGTGACCCCCTGTGCAATTGCGCCTGCAAGCCACCATCCCGCTTCCGCACTTTATCTATATTCCCTGTGCAGTTTGACTCCAGAGTCTTCCACTTCCTCACGCAATTTTAGAAAGTAGTTCAAAATCAGGTCAACTTTGAAAGCAAACTGAATCGTACTGTGCATGCTCAATAGTTGCGCTGCAGTGTTGCAACATATACTGAACAGCCGCAAGCATCCCACTGCATCCCGGGGACCGCCACCGAACATCACTCAAGCCAAGCTGAGGGGAGGCGTACCAACATACTCCCTTAGCGTGGGTGTTTCACGAGAGGCAATGTTGTACGCCTGTGGGGCATGAAAAGATGGTGTCTCAGTGGTTGACCTGCGAAAACCTGTACTGCTTCCAACCAGTGCCTAATCGCCAAACTTCTGATTTTCTCCTCGGCGAAATGTGTGCCCCTTCCCAATCTCAATTTTCTCCTCGGCGAAATGTGTGCACCTTCCCAATAAGCGAAGCAAAGCGCGGTGCGGAACAACTCTAAACGATTAAGCATGGCATGGCTACGGTGTGCCAAAGAAGTCGCAAGGATAAGCATAAACACACCTTCCCAGACGGCCCAGCCGCAAGCACAGCCATGATTGCTGTGACTACATCCGGTGCGAACGCTAGACTAAGAGTCCTCTCCTGGGAAAACAAATCCACCAACACAACGCGTGCCCTCTTCAGGACTCGTGCGGCACACGCATACTTAGAACACTCTCCTGGTGCCCAAACTCCACATGAAGCAGGCGACCGTCCAGTGGCTATTTGAGCTTGCGGCATACGCATGCTTAGAACACTCTCCTGGTGCCCAAACTCCACATGAAGCAAGCAACCGTCCTGTGACTATTTGAACATGACACCATCATAGAACACTCTCCTGGTGCCCAAACTCCCACATGAAGCAGGCAACCGTCCTGTGGCTATTTGAGCTTGCGGCACACGCATACTAGAACACTCTCTGGTGCCCAAATTCAAATGAAGCACCCAACCGTCCTGTGGCTAGTTGAGCTTGTGGCACACGCTTACTAAGAACACTCTCCTGGTGCCCAAACTCCACATGAAGCGCCCCACCGTCCTGTGGCTATTTGAGCTTGGGGCACGCGATAGAAACACGAGATGCAAGAGATCCGGGGTGGAGGTGATCACTGCAATCGAGCACAACACATGGGAAGGGCGGAGGTGATCACGGCAATCGAGCACAACACATTGCAAGGGCGGAG
>LGRX02035206.1:0-44343 GCA_001247695.2 Cymbomonas tetramitiformis | reverse complement strand
AGAGGGAAAATTGCGGGCCGAAGGCCCTTGGGGAGCTGGGATAAAGGGTGAGGGAGGGGGAAGATTCGGTGGGCCGAAGGCCCGCGGGGAGCCGGGAGAAAGGGGGAAGGGAGGAAAATTGCGGGACGAAGGCCCGCGGGGAGCTGGGAAAAAGGGGGAGAGGAAAGGGATTTAAAAAAAATATATATATATAAGGTTGTATGTATATATATAATCGTGAAAAGAAGAACTGTTGAAGCTCCGGAGAAGCCGCTTCGAAGTTGAGAGTGCCTGTTCACTGCGGCGCTAGAAAAAGTGTGGTAAAAGCGCAAAGATTTAAAGTCAAAAGAAACAAGCAAACATGCCTCCAAAAAACTGCGCTGAAAAAGGTAGAAAAGAGACAAGGTTAGAAAAGAGTTCATCGATGAACGCTTTTAAAAAAAACACTGCTAAAGAAACAAGTGTTTTGACCGGTTTAAAGAAAAGTGTTCATCGATGAACGCTTTCTTTATTTTGTTGCTGAAGCTTGAGTTTTTTTAAACTGTTTTTAAGAAAGCGTCCATCGATGAGCGCTTTTCTTAGTTTTCCTTGTATTTTTCTTAAAACTTTGCGCTTTGGAGTTGCAAAAGCTGCGATATTTCTGTGTGATTCAGCTTTTTTCTAAGGAAAAAAAATAGGGAAAGCAAGGAAAGCGTTCATCGATGGACGCTTTTCTTAAAAACAGTTTAAAATACTCAAGTTTCAGTAATAAAATAAAGAAAGAGTTCATCGATGAACGCTTTTCTTTAAACCGGTAAAAAAACCTGTTTCTTTAGCAGTGTTTTTTTAAAAAGCGTTCATCGATGAACGCTTTTTAAAAACTCATCTCTTTTTACATCTGTTTCAGGACAGTTCTTGAAGAAGTGTCCTAAGGAAATCTGCAAGAGGTTTAAAAGGTTAAAGATCTCAGTGTTAAATATGTTTAAGAATGTCTTTGCGCAAGCATCCACTCAATTGCTTAAGCAAACTATACAACACCGCATTTGAAGTCAAAAAGAGCTTTACAATTATCTTTGCGCAAGCTTCTAAATCTGCTTAGTGAAGATGTTTGAGAATGTCTTTACGCAAAGATCTTTGCTTTAAAGATCTTTGCGCAAGCTTGGATCCACTTACTTTCATTTGCTTTTAAAGTATTGAACTTTGCGACACCGCAAAGTCTAAAGAAACTCTTCACAGACACCTTTGCGCAAGCTTTTAAATATTCTGCTTGCTAAAGATGTTTGAGAAAGTCTTTGCGCAAAGATCTTTGCTTCAAAGATCTTTTCGCAAGCTTCCACCAACTCTCAATTGCCTAAGCAAACTTTGCGACAAAGTCTAATGAGCTTTAATACCAACATCTTTCCACAAGCTTTTAGTTCTGCTTGTTAAATATGTTTAAGAATGACTTTGCGCAAGTTGCGTCCACCAACTCTCAATTGCTTAAGCAAACTATACGACACCGCAAAGTCAAAAAGAGCTTTACCTTTAATAATATCTTTGCGCAAGCTTTTAAATCTGCTTGGTGAAGATGTTTGAGAATGTCTTTACGCAAAGATCTTTGCTTTAAAGATCTTTGCGCTTCAAGCATCCACCAACTCTTATTTGCTTTTAAAGTATTGAACTTTGCGACACCGCAAAGTCTAAAGAGCTTTACAGTTATCTTTGCGCAAGCTTTTAAATATTCTGCTTGCTAAAGATGTTTGAGAAAGTCTTTGCGCAAAGATCTTTGCTTCAAAGATCTTTTCGCAAACATGAACCACCAACTCTGGATTGCTTAAGCAAACTTTGCGACACCGCAAAGTCTAAAGAGCGTTACAAACCTCTTTGCGCAAGCTTTAAAATCTGCTTGTTAAAGATGTTTGAAAAGTCTTTGCGCAAAGATCTTTGCTTCAAAGATCTTTGCTTCAAAGATCTTTGCTTCAAAGATCTTTGCTTCAAAGATCTTTGCTTCAAAGATCTTTGCTTCAAAAATCTTTGCAACTCGCAATTGCATTTAAAGCAAACTCTGCGAAACCTTAACAAAGAGCTTTGAGAGGATCTTTGAAGCGCTTCCCGAAGCTTCTAAGTCTGCTAAGTCCGCACTCTCACCTTCAAAGCGGCTTCTTAAGAGGTTCAGCTTTTCTTCTTCTCACGATTATATTCAAAATAAAAAATTCACAATTGCATATCCCCCCCTCCCCCCGAATTTTGCATTATCGCCTTCAAAGCGGTTTCTTAAGAGCTTCAACTTTTCTTCTTCTCACGATTATATTCAAAATTAAAAAAATCACAGTTGAATTTGCCCCCCGAATTTTGCACTCTCGCCTTCAAAGCCGCTTCTTAAAAAATTAAGGTTTTTTTAACCAAAATTCCGAAAATTTTCGAAACTCCCAAAAGGCATGAAATTCATAAAAAAAACATTAAAAAATCGTTGGGGTTCATGGATGAACCCCAAAAAATACATTTCATGAAATCAGGCGTAAAAGGTATCATTTTGCTGAAATCTGTGTAGGCAGCCCTGACCGGGAGTCCCGGTGCAGGCCCCTATGACAGATTACTAGGTAGCCAACACTGGACCTGTGACTGACCGTAAGCCCGAACTGTGACACACCAAGGTGTCACAGGTAGCTAGGACCGTAGCCGTTCCGACTCTGTCACCGTTCGGGGTATATCTAGCTTAGGGTTTATTTATTATACGAGTTTATCTATATCAGTTTCACAGCACACACTATTATCTGTGAACTTGGATATTCCAGTAGGTCGTGGCCCCATCCACGCTTTATTCCACTAGCTATTTTGGCCATGATTGGCTAAAGGGCCGCTCGGAGAGGTGGTGCGCGTTTGCGCGTTTGGGTATTGTGTGAATTATGAGATGAGCAGCTTACGGTAAGCAGCTTTGGGCCGCAGCTATGGGGTACCGGCTTGGGTTTGGATTACTCGTTGCAATGTCCGTTTTCGGTTCTGTGCATGCTTTGATCACGCTTGCTACCGAATTTTGGGCTGGTGGCCTTGGCACCTTTGACCTCGACGACATCCTCCTTTGCCCCTCGCTTGCATGGCTCGGTTGTTCCCTCCGTGTTTGTGACGTCTCGTTTTCATCACAGCGCTACCCAAACGTGCTGCAGCGTACCGCCTCCCCTCAGGCTTATCTGAGAATGGGTGTGACAACACGATCTAAGAAGTCCCTCACGAGGGACAGCGATATAGACGCCTCCTTACGGCTCATCGACGAGGTGCGGAACACTCCAACAGCTGCTACACCTGTGGTTCCCACTCCCAACCCTGCATCGAACGTGGACGCGGACGTGGCCGTCAGACGTTATTTGCAGGAGCAGTCCAAGTTGGTCGACGAGATTTACAAGGCGCGCTTGCATCGGGCTTGGGCCAAGAGTATCCGTGAGGATATTCTTGGCGACAAGAAGCACCATTTTCGCGGTACGGACGACTCTGGCCTCCTGTCCGACCTGGTGGTGCAGCTGCGCACAGAGTTTCAGTCTGCTGGTTTGGAGCTGCGGGCCTTCGACCTCGAGGACCCTCTGGTGCCCGTAGTCGGCAGGGTTAATGGGCTGCTGTACGACGTTCTGGCTCTCGTGGTGGAGAAGCACAGCAACGCGTATGTCTGGCTGACTGGCACTGACTCCTCGGCTGACCGAGATGGACGGCGTGCTCTTGTCGACATCATCAAGGGCTCTGTACCGGTGGCGCTGCGGGAATCGCAGCAGGAAGAGCATGCGGCCTTACGTTATCCCGCAAACGTTGACCCGCAGCCGATTTTGGCTAAGGAGCAGCGTTTGGTGCGGGATAACAGGACTTCAGACTGGACTCCGACCGAGGCAACACGAAAATTATCCCTCTACACCCGCCTCGACCCCGTGTTTTACGCGGCGGTGAAGGTCCGCTATCCCATGGCTGCTGACCTGTCCCACGTGTCCCTTGCTTCTCTTCGTTCCTTGGTTGTCGAAATTTATCAGTCTTGGGCGCAAACGGATGGGGGCAAGGCGGCTTCTGGTGCGGGCGGAATCTCCGCGCATCTGTCCAGCAGCGAATATGACTCGCTGCTGCAGAAGATTACGGAGCTGAAGGAGCTGGTGCAGCGGCAGCACGGTGAGACCGCTCCGGTGGTACGGCAGCAGCGGGAGAGGGTTCAGCAGAAGCAGCAACAGCAGAAGTCCCCACATCCGCGGGGTTTCCGTGTAGGCACCCACAAGGCCCCGCCAGTGGGATTCGACCGCGATGAGCAGCGGGCGAAGCCATTCTGCGGAAAATGCAAAAAGGCGGGCAAAGGTGAGCACTATCACTTTTACCGCGACTGCCCGTTGGGTGGCCGTCAGCACCCGCCCAACTCTGCGGCGGCATTCTGCATCCCTATCGACGAGGAGGATGCGGACGGGGTGCACGCTCTGGCAATGTGTGCGGTGTTCCAGCACGCTGCGGATGATGGAGCGGAAGCCTTCGCACGTGCTGCGGCTGCGTACGGGCCTCCTGCGGTGCTTTCTGCGGGTGCGGTGGGCGGCATTGACGTCTCCGCCTACGGGTTCACCGTGGAGCAACAGCCGACTTCCGAGGGGGACTCCATTCTCCAACGACTCGACGATCTTGCTGCGGAGGTTCACTCCGCAGCCAATCCGCAGGTGCACTACACCCATGCCTCCTTCCCGCCTCCTGCCAACATTGGACAGGAGGCTTCGGCTCTGGTGTGTGAGTCCGCCGCAACGGTGGCCGCACCGGAGGAGCAGGTTCCGGCAGGTGGTGCGGCGGCATCGGCGTCCGCCGTGCCGGCCCCTGCTATGCCTGTCTTCCAGGGGAAGGATGCCGCACCCGAGCTACTGCAATCGGCGAAGTTGACCGCCACGGCGGACACGGACGGTGAATTTGCTGGGTTCGTTCAGACTGTCAACCACGCCGCCGTCCAACCCATTGACCTCACGGGTTACAACACCGACGACTATGAAGACCTTGCCGACGGCACATTCACGGTAAAGCCACGGGCTTCAGACGTCTCGGCAAATCTCTCATCTACACCTGCGACCCAGGCACCTAGCTCTGGTGGTGCTCTGGGTGACTGGCATGCCGGTGCTCCCCGCAGCTACGGCTGTGGAAAGCCTCCGTGGGGATTCCCTGCCCACGCTGGCTTGTGGGGAATGCCTTTTATGCTCTCCTTTATTCTCTTGATTTCTATCATGGGAGTGGGGACCGCCGCCTACACGGCGGCCAATGACGTCGGATCTGTGCAGGTATCGGGTCAGGCTGCTCCGCAGCCTGTGCTGTGCAGGGGGGACTTGTGCATCTACTCTGGTATCTCCGAGCTGGACCCCGTCACACTGGATGCGGTGCTGCACTCCCTGGGTGCTGCGGCAGTGCTACTGCCGCCTGACCCGCTGGAGGGCAGTGCTGCGGGCTGCTGCGGTGATCAATGTGGTGACGGTGCTCCTCTAATCTTTGACCCCGAGTAGTTTTATTCCTGGTTCTGGCAGTGCACCACCTTCTGGTGGTGTGCTGAGATGTGCTTTGACCTCAACATGGTCTTCAATTGGCTTTTACTTTGACTCCTTATATCCGTTAATCTGACTTGCTAGCACCGTGCCTTTCAGTAGTTTAGCAGGACTTATGTGCCTGTATGTTTCTGCACTTGTGCCGGCTAGAGGGTTTCCATTTGTGTATCAGAATTGCACAGTTGGTATAGCAGTTAGGCTTGTCACCCTAGCTCCTGCCCTAACTTATTTGGTATCTCGGACTTGCCTGTCAGTCACCACCCACAGTGCTGGGGTGGTGTGCTGAAATCTGTGTAGGCAGCCCTGACCGGGAGTCCCGGTGCAGGCCCCTATGACAGATTACTAGGTAGCCAACACTGGACCTGTGACTGACCGTAAGCCCGTACTGTGACACACCAAGGTGTCACAGGTAGCTAGGACCGTAGCCGTTCCGACTCTGTCACCGTTCGGGGTATATCTAGCTTAGGGTTTATTTATTATACGAGTTTATCTATATCAGTTTCACAGCACACACTATTATCTGTGAACTTGGATATTCCAGTACATTTTGCCATCGATTCTCGGAAATCTTTTTGAAGCTCAAATATGCGGCAAATATTGTACAAGTTTAATTTAAAATTTATGTTTTCCTAGTACAGTACAAAAATCCCCAAAAATCTTCCTTAATTCAGGCTGAAAAAGATGATTTTTTTAGTGAAAATCAGGAATATTTCTGAAACCCTAAAACAACCGGAAAATTAAATAAAATTACATTGAACTCGGGAAAATCTTAAACCCTAGATTCGGTCAAATTTTCATTTTTTTCAGGGCCTCCCCTTGTAAAACTCCCCAACTCCCAAAAAGGCCTGAAATTCATATAAAACTAGAAAAAAATAAAAGGGGTTCATCGATGAACCCCCAAAAACATATTTCATAAAAATCAGACGTAAAAAGTATCATTTTGCTACCGAGTTTCGAAAAAAAAATTGAAGCTTAAATATGCATGAAATATTGTACAAGTTCAATTTAAAATTTATGTTTTCTTAACACAAAAAACCCCATAAACCTTCCTTAATTCAGGCTGAAAAAGATGATTTTTTTAGTGAAAATCAGGAATATTTCTTAGACCCTAAAACAACCGGAAAATTAAATAAAATTACATTCAACTCGGGAAAATCTTAAACCCAAGATTCGGTCAAATTTTCAATTTTTTCAGGGCCTCCCATTGTAAAACTCCCCAACTCCCAAAACTCCCAAACTCCCCAATTGCGTTTGGTGGGCGGGCTACTACGGTGCTCATTGTGGTGACGGTGCTCCTCTGACCTTTGACCCCGAGTAGTTATGTTACTGGTTCTGGCAGTACACCACTTGTCTGGTGGTGTGCTGAGATCTACTTTGACCTCAACACGGTCTTCAATTTGGTTTATGCTTTTACTTTGACACCTTTGAACTCTTCAATCTGACTTACTGGCACAGAGCTTTTCAGTAGTTTAGCAGGACTTGCATTGCCTGTATGGTTTCTCTTGTGCTGGTTAGAGGTTTCCAATTTGTGTATCAGAATAGCACAGTTGGATTAGCAGTTAGGACTTGTCACCCTGGCTTCTGCCCTAGAGATTTACATTTCTGACTCTCCTAGCCAGTCACCACCCACAGTGCTGGGGTGGTGTGCTGGAATCTGTATAGGCAGCCCTGACTGGGAGTCCCGGTGCAGGCCCCTATGACAGACCCCTAGGACCAACACTGGACTGCTGACTGATCTATAGGTTCGTGCTGTGACACACGCTGTGTCACAGGTAGGCTAGTTTCCGAGACCGTTGCGAGACCGTTGCGAGACCGTTCCGGGTATATCTAGCTTAGGGTTTATTTATCTTATGAGAGTTTATCCACACAGTTCGGGACCCTCTGATATCTAGTGAACTAGGATATTCCGGTACCAACTACCTTGCACATCCTATCTTCCCAATGCTACATTCACGCTGGGTAAGTATAAGGACACAGAGGATTTCTACATCATTGACATGAAACCCTTCACCGTCATCCTGGGTCAAGATTGGTTGCATGGAGAGGAGAAATCCACACATTGACTTCCAGTCCAAAAATCTGACGATCACTAGGAAGCACTCATCAGGCTCCAGTGTTCGCACAGTATTTTCCAGAGTTGAACAGACTCCAGGCTCAGATGGCCTTCCTGAAATGGAATTGGTCAATGCCACCACCATGAGAAAGCACCTACGTCGTATTCGATCCAGTGGTTCGGCTGAAGAAGCCGTAGCTTATCTCTTCTTTCTCTCAGAGGTCGATGGTGAACTGGTCTTCGCAGCAGCAGACTCAGACACCACTATGGAAGACCCAGAGGTCACAGCAGCACGTGATCAAATGAGGGAAGACTTTTCAGACATATTCCAGGAGGATCTTCCAGCTGGTCATAGGCCAGAACGGTTTGAAGGTGGTTATCATCGAATCAACATTGAACCTGGGCACAAGCCGCCATCGCAGCCAGTTCGTACCATACCAGTGCCCATGATGGAAGAGCTCAAACGACAGATCATCAAATATGTCGAATTGGGTATCCTTCGTCCGTCATCATCTCCATATGGATGTCCTATCATTTTCGCTCCTAAGCCAGGTGGGAAGTGGAGGATGTGCTGTGATTATCGAGCCCTTAATAACATCACAATTAAGGACACGTATCCATTGCCACCTCACGACACCCTTCTTGAACAGCTAAAAGGTGCACGATGGTTTAGCAGATTTGACTTCAATCAGTTTTTCCATCAGATTCCTATACATCCAGATGACATTCACAAAACAGCTATTCGCACCAGATACGGTTCCTATGAGTGGACAGTTATGCCTTTCGGATTGACCAATGCTCCTGCAACAGCTCTACGTGTAGGAAATCGGGCATTCTTCGACTTCATCGATCGGTTCCTTGTTATTTTCATGGATGATACTATCGTATACAGTCCGGACTTTGACAGCCACGTGAGTCATGTCCGACAGTTTCTCCAGCGTTGCAGAGATCACCAGTTCTTCATCAGGCCTTCCAAGGTGGAGTTGTTCGTCAGATCCATAGACTTTATCGGACATCACATCTCTGAAGCAGGCTTATCCATCATCGAAGACAGAATCCGAGCAGTCATGGCAATACAGCCTCCAGTGTCTTATGGTCCTACCGTTGGAAAGCAGCCTCTACGCCGTATGGCTAAAGATGGCAAGTCATCCCTTCGGTCATTCTTGGGCATGGTCGGTCAATTTAGGAGATTCATACCAAAGTTCTCCAAGATTGCCGAGCCGCTCAATCGTCTCCTTAAAGATAATGCAGAGTTTGTCTGGGAATCTGAGCAGCAGCAGGCATTTGATAACCTCAAAAGTGCCATCTGCAATGCTCCAGTACTACAACTTCCAGATCAGAAACTGCCATCTATTATGGAGGTCGATGGATCAGGCACACACGTTGGTCAAGTGATACAGTACTCCAAGATCAAGGAAAAGGTATGAAGCCATGTGGCTATCACAACGTCACTCTCTCCGATACACAGAGACGTTGGCCTATTCCTGAGATCGAGCTATTTGCCATTGTGGAGGGCTTCCGATTCTTTCGCCACATCTTGTTGGGAGCTCCTGAGACTATTGTACGCTCAGATCATCAGCCACTGGTTTATTTCCAGTCCAAATCCACACTAAGCCCCAAACAGGCGAGGTGGTTGGATGAGCTCTCCGAGTACAACTTCCGAATAGAGCACATTTCTGGCGAGAAGAACAAGGTTGCAGACGCACTCACTCGTATCTCTACACTCTTTGAACTCACTGATTGTCTGCAACATATAGACATCAACGAGGTTCCAGTCATGCCATCTGCAGATCCTACATTCATTGCTCTTATATCTTCTTCATCAGCTCATCAGCTTCACGACATCATTATATCCCAGTATGATCGTGACACATTTGCACAAACTATATTGGCTAAGCTGACATCATCGACTTCATCACAGTCAGTCAGCAGCTACAGCTTCGAGCTCATTCAGGGGTTGATCTATCGCAAGACCATATATGGCAGACAGCTGTACATTCCACCTACAGCCAAGGTCCCTACAGATGACGGTGAGATCACACAGCTTCGCCACATTCTCCTTCATGAGTGCCACTCAGCCACTATTTCTGGTCATGTAGGCAAAAATCGCATGCTTCATCTACTGCGTAGCCGATATTATTGGCCAGGAATGACGACGGCAGCCATCCAGTACATTCGGGAGTGCCCCGTTTGTCAACGCCAGAAAACGAGGCGACACAAACCTTATGGTCAGTCACATATACGATATTGTGTGCCTAAGGCAAAATGGCTTTATGTATCTCTTGACTGGATTACTGACCTGTCTATCACCACTAATGGGCACGCCAGTATATTTGTGATAATGTGCCAATTCTCTCATCGCTGTCATCTCATTCCCTTCAGCATGACCTGGACTGCTCAGCATACTGCTTCTATATATATGCAGCATATCTTCAAGCTCCATGGTCTTCCGAGGAACATCATCTCAGATCGAGACCCCGGATTCACCTCTACATTCTGGCAAACACTGTGGAAATCTACTGGTACGAGATTGTCTATGACGTCTTCACACCATCCACAGTCGAATGCAGCCAATGAGAGGAGCCATGCCTTCATTGAGGATATCCTCAGGTACTTTTCAATTTGTTGATTCGATATTCACCATCCTCTGGTTTATAAACTGATTAGATAGTATTTTTTCATCCACAGGTGTTGTTGCAATGATACTTCAGCCAATTCTTGGGAGGACAAGTTGCCTCTGGTGGAGTTTGCAATTAACAACACAATTTCTGCATCTACTGGTTATTCACCATTCTATCTCGACTCGGTGGCGCAGCCACTTTCGCCTCATGACCTGGCAATCACTATTCCGCCAGAAGCTCCTGTTTCAATACAGAATGCTATTCGAGATCATTTTGTTTGACCAGTACTCGGCTGTACATGCCAATGCGGTAGACAACATTTCCCGAGCAGCAGAAATTGGCCAAGCCAGATTCAATAAGACTCACATGCCCCGGCAATATGCAGTAGGGCAGAAAGTTCTTTTACGGACCGAGTTTATCCAATGGACTGGTTTGACAGAGGCAGGCAGACACTTCAAGCAGCCATATATTGGGCCGTTTACTATATCCAAAGTGCTAAGCCATGGGCGTGCATACGAGTTAGATTTCGGAGACCTCGATATCCGTATCCATCCGGTACAGCCTGTATCCAGAATAGAGCTGTATAACGACTCGATCCAAGCACCTTTGCCTCTGCCACAGATGATCACCGAAGAAGGGCAACCACTGTTTGAGATATCACACATCATCTCGGATAAAATCACTAAAGGTGTCAAGTACTACTTAGTGCGATATGCAGGCTACGGCCCTGAGCATGACACCTGGGTCAAAGCCACAGAGCTGACCAATGCAGCAGACATGATAGCTGCCTATGAAGGCTAAACATTATATTAAGCCTGATGCCCTTACTTCTTGTAATATATACTAATACATGTCGATCATCTATATACCTTGCTCTTAATGTTTTATCATTATGTTGCATAGAAGCGGGAAATTGATCCTTCCTTGCTAAAGGTGTAGTGAGCCTTGTACAAAATCATACCCTTGCACAGATACGCACACATGCGAGATATCATATCTGTGGATAAATAAAAACTGCTAAATGCTACCTTTGCCAAGACCGTGGTTAGTCATCGGATTCTGTGGCCAGTCATCCGAAGCTACCGGAGACATCGACTGAGGTAGACGGAGTTGTGATCCTAAGTTATGCCTGACAAACATAAGTAAAATAAATTTCACATTAGTACGTGGCGAATCCACTCTCACTCATCGCGACAGATGTTCGTCAAAGCGTGCGTACTGGACCAATAATTGAGGAGTTGAGCAGACCGGGTAAAGGATTATAAGTCCAATCCCGTTAAGCAGGGCCACTCCGTTTGCATTAAAACAAGCCCCCGGTGAAATAACTCCGGAAACATCCAAAGGGCTCCCCATGACCGCCTGTGAACCTCCAAAGTAGCTTCAGGAGGGGAGGAAGGGTTGGGTGCACTATATATAATAACTGTGGAAACAAGTACCGGTTGTCGATCAGTTATATATACAGTATCAGGCCGAGAATCGTTCGATTATAAATTGTTAAATCGTGGGATCATCGTTCGCAAAGGCGACGACGGCTAGCGCAAATAATCCGTAACGTAAACCTCGGATACCTTGAATCGTCACTCTGAAACACGATACGCAGAGATCAATCAGCAATCCAGCGTCGATCTGTATCACGAAATGCAATTCATTGAACCTTGAATCGTCACTCTGCAATACGATACGCAATTCATGGGGGCTACATCCTAAGAACTGTAAGGCTAAATGCCTAAGGTGAGGGACTAAAGTGGACTCAGTTCCCCCCAATATCCTAAAAACACCACGAGGGACGCCTCACATCGGTGTAAGAAGACTGGTACCTGCATAAGCAACAACAACAAAGACATCAAAGACATATACAAAGGTATGCCCGTTGTGAGGTCACAACTCTTTTAAGAGGGGAGATCTGTCAGGGTTATGACCGATGACACATGTGTCATACATGTCATACATGTCATACGTCATACCTGTCAGACATGTCATACCATGTCATGTCATGTCGAGTCATGTCATATATTATAATGACAGACAGTCGTCAGTACGGTCGACTATGACTGTACATGTCATCGAGATGATAAGTCACATCATCTGTCATTTATTCAAGGTAAGACTTGAATGACACATGTCATCGAGAGGCCGTATGTCGGACTCGAGAATGGCGAAGCAAGATGCTATCTTGAAGTACCGAACGGTTCGGAGAAGAAATCATCTTCGCTTCTAGCATGTGCGGAACAAGCATGCGAGTATCATAGGGCGAACGCATCATTCGTTCTGCCGATACTAGTCGTTCAACCGATGCCTCGGGTTCACAACCCAATAGCGGTACCATCTATGAGATGGGAGGCATTCGGTATAGATGAGGTAGCGTTGTGCTACAGCAGTATCTTCGGACGAAGTCTGCACTCATCACCCGCTCATAAGCTGTGCGCGTGTTACTGTTCAATAACACCTGCGCTATCTTATTCTATCATATATATCTTAAGGTTCGCTTGTGCTGCGTCCTTATCAGATATGAAATATGATATATGGCGCGGCTATTATTGAACGTTAACAGCTCGCGCAGCGTATGTTTGGGTTTGAGTGCAGACGCTTCTCCAGAAGTGCCGCTGTAGCTCAATGCCACCTCGTTTACGCCAATGCCCCGCACCTCTCAGGTGCTACCACAATTGGGTTGTGAACCCGAGGCATTGGGTGAACAACAGTATCGGCTGATCGAATAAGCCATGTGATACCCGCATGCTTGTTCAATTCATGCTTGAAGCGAAGATGAGTCTTCTCAGAACACTTCGGTTCTTCAAGACTAATCTTGCTTTGCCATCTCGATGCCAATACCTGGCCTCTCGATGACAGGTGTCACTCAAGGTGAATGGATGACAGATGGTATGACTGTACATGTCATAGTCGACCGTACTGACGACTGTATGTCATTATAATATATGACATGACACGACATAACATGACATGACATGACATGGTATGACATGTATGACACGTATGACACATATGTCATCGATCATAACCCTGACAGCTGCGGGCTGGCACGGCACTGCCACCGCCTACTAGTGATGGATAGAAAGTTGATCATGCCGCTCCTGCACAGTGAGATTTACCGTAGCTGTATGTGCAGAGGGGTCCGATCACGGGCCGGTTTTATCTTTGCAACTCTTGACTGGGAACAGCCTTGCCAGAAAGGACATGCCTTCCCTTAGAGCTGGATTTCCACCGCTGTAGATGGTGTTTGTTCACAGGTTTCCAATTCGGCTGGCCGGTCACCACACTAGGTGGTGTGCTGGAATTGTCACACCGCTTACTTTTGTGACTCTTCCCGTAGTAGTGTTTATGACTGTCACCCGAACCAGGACCCTAACTGTTTATGCCCATATAACGGGTTAACTGGTCAACTTTATCACATTCTGAGTAAATCATCACTGAGTGAATATATCCCGAGTCTTAGGGGTATATCCAACAAGAAGATGCATACCCACCGCAAGAATGAAAAAAAGCCCTCGGGCCTTTGTGCCATCATGGGAAAATCGGCTTTGATGGTCTCGCTTGGGATGCCTATGTGGACCCGATAACAGGCATTGGCAGAATCGTTTATGGAAACCCCCCTTTCGATGGGAAAGATAAGGGGAAATTTTCGGCGGTTATGACCACCTTGGAAATGGGCCATAAAGCGGCCAACACTGTCCCTGGATTTTCAGGAACATGGATCCTTCCGCTGTCCCCCCAAAGCCAAAAAAGATGGTTTGATAAAGGCTTTAAACTTGTTTTCAGATTCCCGCATAACACTATCCCATTCATCCTACATGGTTATTGGACGGGTGATGATCCCTACGTTCTCCCAGGTGGTGGGTGCTATAAATATGACTTTTCGGATGCTGTCATTATAGCCATAGACAGTGCACCTAGTGACATCCAACCTGCCTTTGACTGGAGATCTACGCAGAAAAAGATTGCCAGATGGCTTCTTAACGTCCTTCCCAAATCTAAGGTCACGAAGAAGAGACTAGAACACACAGGAGTTAGTCCCGATATTTGGAAAGAAGTTATGAACGAAAGAGACGAAGTACTCCCCTCTTCACTCTGTCCATGGCCCACTCAAGACCCTCCTTATCATCAGAGTGATAACGAGTCCTATTATGGTGGCCACTACGACACGACAATCACCAATGCACATTCCAAGTCCTTCATGAGCACCGTGAAATGGCCCAAAGCTCTTACACTCATGGGATACCTCCCCCCTCTTTTTGGTACCGTCCTCAACACGATAGGTGTTCCTCGTTTAAAGATTAAACCACTTCTCAAAAAACTTTCAAGAATCTGCAGGCAACACACCAAAAACAGGCGAGATGTGTTTCAATTAAACACAACCACCACCTTAAACACTTACCCACATACAGTTGACATCTCAAGTAATGAAACCATGACAGAAACAGAAGCCGTTCAACAGTCAAATGATTTCCTTCAAACCCTCTTACAATAAATTTCAAAGACTTGCATTATGGGATAGTTTGGGAGCTGGGAGAGTAAACTCCCGGCCCCCAACAGAGACCCAAGGGAGAGGGCCAGCCCCCCCTCCCCCCACCCTCCTTCTGTCCCCCGCCCACCCAGGCCACCTTTCTCAACGTCACCAAAAACCCCCTGAATTCTTCGACTTCCCTCCCCACCACTCAGATTCAGCCACCCCTCCACTCACCCGGTCATGGCTGCTTCTCCATCTTCTAGAGTTTTTTGACTAGCACTTAGCTTTTTCTCTAGATGTCACCCCGCTGACAGGCGGGCTGAGCCCCTTTTTGTGGGCGCGCTGTAGCAGAGGGAGTCGCCCCTGGTGTTTTCACTAGCCTGCTTTGCAGGGATACCGCACTCTCAAGACGACTTTGTCCCCTTTGATAGCGTAAATGTTTTATTATTATTATCATCCCACACGTCGACCGTACATGGATGAAGGGATTTTACAAGGGGTTCGCTGGCTGGGGGCTTGTAGGAATGCGTACACACATCATCCGCGGATCGTGTTGGTAAATAGTGGGGTACGGGAAGTGGGGAGTGACGAGCAGCGAGATTTATCACGGTGGCCTGATGGGAGCAAGTGGCCGTGAAATCCATGGTCGTGGATTGAGGTACGATAGCCACCCCCACCCTTTGCGGAGGTGGGTGCATGCAGGGGGGCACTGGGGGATGCACAGATGGGTTGCTGACTCAGTGCCCTGAGCTGTACGTGTGAGTCGCGACTGGGGGTGGGGAGGTACAGTAGAGGAAATTTCTGGAAATGTGGCACGTCATAGAGGTATGGGGCTTAAGTATGGGGCTGGGGGCAGCGTGGCTGGTGGTAGCTAAGGATTGGCTGGTGGTAGCAAGGGGTTTAGTTTATACCCCTTGGGTGGTGGCTACCACTTACACGTCGGATTTTGTAGACGCTGGTCGCATCCCCGGTCCCCCTCGCCTGTCAATAATAGGTTAATAGCTCAAGACCTCCGCTCCGCTCCGCTCGATTGTCATGCCACCTGTCTCCAGCGGAGCAGATTCAACACACGCTAGATTCTGCCAACACTAAATCTTCGGCCTCTTATATAGCAACGTGGCATAAGATAACATCGACGATGCAAAACAAAAAGAGTCACAGGTTCTCATCGTAAGCAGTTTACACAAGAAGTCAGCGCTGGGATGGTGGGATTGTGAAATACTCATACAGTGACACTGGGAGCTGTCCCTGTGTCCTGTGACACTCCGACTGAGACTGATCAACTGAACAAGTGAAGATGACATGACATGACATGACATGACATGACATGACATGACATGACACTGTGTCACACAATAATCACACGGCAGCGGCAGGCGAACGGGAGCGGGCGCGGGGGAGGGCTTTTCGCCTCAAACCAAAGTCGAGTTCAGGTTTTACAGAAAATCTTGTACAGAGCACGTTCAGCGTCACAGAGGAGCCTAGAAGTTCGCAAGAAAGTAGTGGTACTGTTGTCCATGCAACGACATATGTTTTTCAACTTTTAGATAACGTCTGCGTTTCGGGAAACACTAGGCTGCTCTTGTTACAGACTGGGGCTCCTGGCGATAAACAAATTGGATACTCCAGAATGACGAAAATGTTTGCTGTGCACTGACGACGCTCACGTAATAACCTACTGAAAAGGTGCGGAACAGGAGCGAGTTTGGTGTGTGCCCTGTTAACTCGTAAGATTGAAAACAGCCCTGTTCGTATCCACAGCGAAAACTCCTCTCTATCCTCAGCTCTCTCGAAAGAAAAAAAACTATCTTACGTTCTGGAAACTTCCCTAGATATAGGTTACATTTTAGAAATAACTCCTGGCAATAGTCTCGCTGCAACTCCACTCGTTTACCCGTGCAGTACTTTTGACTTTATCGTGGGTTTCGGCCAGGCAGCACGCATACCCGCTTACATCCAGATATCCTGTACGATGCTAATGGCTGCTTCTAACTTTACGCTCCCAAAAAATCCCAGCATTGAAGAGAATAACTTTTCAGAGGTACACTGCGTTTCCCCCCTTCCTGTTGAACCTTCCCACCAAGGACCGCCACGTTCCGCAGTCTGACCAAAAACCTCAAGGCTTCTAGAAGATTCCAAACTGGATCTCCGTACAACACACAAGAAATAGTGCACCGCTGGAATAGACTCCCTTATATCTATATAATACTGGGTATGTAGAAGGGAAGGGCAAAAGCACTTTGATTGCGAAGTACACGTTTGTCGTGTGAAAATCGGAGAGGGTGTCACCTCTTTTTCTTGCGTAATGGTTTTGCTCCTATTTCGAGTTTTCATGTTCGCTCAACTCCTTTATGACACTTTTCGTGTTGCCTGTGTGACCCAACGGTATTCGCTTGGTGCGTGATCTAAAGTTGTTAACACCTTCTCGAACGAGTTGACCGCCAGTTTCAAGTGTTATTTTTCTGGGTAAGCTTGTTGCGGGGTCGGCGGTGATACGCGTCTCGTAGTGCAGGCCTTCGATCTCGCGCCTAAAGCACCTGAAACTCAAGTGGTACCACCAGATAACGTGAGCTACAGGGCTGTCGAGAGCAGTGTTCCGCTTTACCTACCTGAGATGCACTGTCATTTTTTCGTCTTACCTGCTTCTATTTGGCGTTTTCTTGCAGGTCATAGAAAATAGCGGAGACATAGCGGAAGTCATCAGCCTTGACACAAACGCTGTTGAAGGCACCATGTTTTTTCCTCCACTGTATTTCCCCACCCAACATCGATTCTCCTTCTCAGAACGCACGTCCGGCCGTACAAACTTTACTGCTCATCAGCCTCGCTTGGCACTTGATTCGTAAGCCTCGCGGGCAGGTTTGTGAGCTTGCCTTGCCGCGAGCAGTTTTGCTTTCTGCTTAGTGGGCACGCTGAGCCTCGTTGCTGTGAAGGACGGTCCCTCGAGTGTTTGGTACCGTCCCTTTAAAGTGTCCGCAAGTACTCTACCTCTGCGTTCCCGGAACAGCTTGCTCTACCTTCGGTGCTGAGGTTAGGGCTAGATGTGTGCAATTGAGTCTTGCGACGAGTTCCAATAACCCTTTTTTCCGTCAGTCGCTTAGAAGTTGATTTTCCGGCTGGGAGTCTCCAGGTTTCGGAGGTCCGTAGTATTTACGAGGTTTCGAGACTGGAACGTTCCCTAATAGTCTTTTCGTTTCCTGTATTTTGCAGGAGCCGTGAATTGCTAGAGGAGGCTTTGGCTGTTTCTGATGAGGAGGAAGGCGCTGATGACTCCGACGAAGAGGTGGGCGTCGTGGACGCTGCCGCCCCTCCGAGTGCTGGCTCTACGCAAGAAGTGGACGGAGTCGAGGGTATCGAAGCAGTGGAAACTGTAAAGAAGACCGCGGCCGAGCCGGCAAGGCGCGGGCCGAGCGGGCCACGGAAGGCTGGCGAAGGGACTGAGGAGGAAGAGCAAGGCGTACTCAGTGTACATAAGATTCCTGGAGGGGGCGTGCAGGTACGAGCAAAGTCGAGTATCTCCGCACGCGCATACGGAGCTGCTGCTTCGCGCTTAGTTAGCAACGTGCGCTGATGAACCAAGTGTGGTTCGGAAAGACGCAGTCCTTCGTTCATCAGCTGTATTTCTGGGTTCCGAAAGCGAGCCTGGGTTTACCGAGGCCTGAGATTAGTTTTCCCCCGACCCCGCAGTTGCGGGTGACTCTTCTGGCTGCAGGCTTCGTCATCGGCGCCTCCGGGGCCTCTGTACGCGAGATCATGCAGCAGACAGGAGCCTGTATCCAGAGCTGGTCGGAAGGTGCCAATGCCCGCGTGACGCGTCCAACGAGGGTGTTCCGGCTACAAGGCCCTCGCAAAGCCGTGGCGAACGCTGCTGGGCTCATCAAGGACGCCGTGGAGCGCTACAAAGAGCTGTGCGAGGGCAAGCGCAGGTAATGTGGCCATCTGGACCATCGTGTCGTTGAAATGTCGTGGGTTGTCTATGCCTCCACAGCAGAGGCTCAGCCAAGAAAGCTGTGCGGGAAGAATAGCAGGCATCAGGCGCGTTACACTCGCCGCGAAACGATTTTGTTTCGCCGTTGCCTGCCGCAGACTGGAGGAGGCACTGGAGTGAGGAGGCACTGGAGCAGACTGGAGGTGCTCGGATCCCTACCTCTGTCCCTTTGTGGTTGGTTAACTCGTGTGCTGTTGCTGCGAGTGCAGGGGCGAGTACGTGCAGCGGCAGCAAAGGATTCGGTAAGTGTTTCCTTAGCGATCTACAGGCTTCTTGCTATGTACCTACCGTTGATTCTTACCAAAGCCTATGCTATCTCTGGCGCTTCGCAAACGTATGCCGAATATACACCTTCTGCATTCTGCAAGGGCGCACGCGTATATGCCAGGTTTTATGCGACTGATTTTGTTCTCAGGATTAAATCTGTGGACGGCCTTCCCGAATAACCGCAGTCGCCGCGAAACGGGCATCCCGATTCCTTGGTTTTTGTCTCAGGCACGTCGCTCGGCAGAGTTGCGCTGTGCGCAGCCCGGGTGAAGCTTAGACAGTCGTGCCTGTTTGCACAGGGGGGTGGAGTTCGCTTACCAACCGCCACCAAGGTCTGCTCAGCCTCAAGCTGCTGCGCTCGGCACGAATCGCGCTGCGTCTGCAAAGGGCGCCACCGTCGCCAGCAAGATCGGGCTGGAAGCTGCTACGCCAGCACCAGACACAGGGGGTCGGCGTCGCGGAGGCCGACGAACCAACAAAGGCAGCCGAAGTCCAGGAAGGGTGCAGCAGGGCGTCCCCGCCGTAGCGGGTGTCGCAGCCCCTGCGGGGGGATTGCTCCTAGGACTGGAAGCGGCCGGGACCCCTGCCCACCTGCTGGACCCCACCCTCGCGGGGCACCATCTCGGTAAGGGCACTTCGACTCGTTTTTTTCCCGCTGCTGTGATATCGCGTGCAACCTCTCTAATTGACTTGTTGCGACCTCATCGCTCCCGCTGGCTTTGCGCCCATCGTTCGTTCTGAGTGAGCAGCAAGGCCTCTTGCGCACGGGCTCTATCTGCACTCTCCCAGCGGTCTGTTGTTTCCTGCCGACGTCCGGTTAAGCCCCCTCCGCGTGCGACGAGTTGCATAGATACCCGATCGTTTCTCTCTGCATATCACAACTTGCACAGATGTCCAGTAGCGTCGCTCTGCATATCACAGCTTGCTCAGCTGTCGGTATTTCAAGTCCGAACGGCCCAGCTCCAGTAGTTACACTCTGCATGTCACAGCTCATTCCTCTGTCTGGTAGCTTCTCTCTGCATATGATGACTTACTCAGTTGGCTGGTATCGTCTATCTGCATATCGCAGCTGGTGCAGTTGTCTGGTAGCTTCTCTCTGCATATCAAAGCTCTTTCATATGTCGGGTATTGTTTCTCTGCATATCTCAGCTCTTATACGTCTGTTTCCCGACGCAGGTGTGGGCGGCTTGGACGTGAACACGGCGGCTGCAGCGATCGGGATGGTTCCGGGAGGGCTTGCCCAGCATGGCTACGCTCAGCCTTCTCTCGGCTTACCTCAACCGGCAGGTGTGCCGGCCGTGGGCATCGCCAGCATTGGGCACCCAGCTGCAAGTCTCGGCCAAGTGGTGAGGCAGCACGGGGTTGGCCGAATCCCTGTATCGGTAGCGGCGGCAGGAGGCTACCCGGCAACCGCTGCACAGATGCAGTACCTCTCTGCTAACGGCGTGTTGCTACCTCAGGCTGCTGCGCTCTCCGGGCTGAACACAACTGCTGCAGCCCAGGCAGCGCTCCTCGTATCGAGTGGTATGGTCGCACCTGCGCCGCCGCCTGCTGCCATACTCGCCAATGGCGTCGAAGCTCTACAGGGGAACGGCGCGCCGGTCGGCTTACTCTCCGCTGCGAACACCGGTCTGCCCCAAGTTGCAGCAGCAGCCGGCTTGCAGGGGCTGCTCGATCCGTCTCAAGCCGCAGCCCTCGCAAACTCACTGGCCGTCGGGCCTTCGATGCTGGGCGCTGGCATGCCTCCAGCGGCAGTGGTAGGACAGCCCGTTGGGTTAGTGGCGGCGCAGGCGCAGGCACAAGGCCACATGGGCCTCCCCAGGGTGCACGGTGTGTTCGAGATGCCGTCCACGCAGCCAGGCTTGTACCAGGCAGCCCAAGCACAGGGGCTGGCCGCGGGGAGCGACGGCTCATGGAACAGTGCCTCGGGCAGTATCACAGCACCCAAGCAAATGCTGACAGCAGCTGATCAAATGGCTATGCTCGGAAGAGGCCCGGCCTTGGCTGCGCTCGGTGGGCTTCAGCCGGCACTGCAGAACAGTGCGGTGGCCAGGCCCTATGGTGCCGATGCGGCTGCAGCTCTGCCCCTTCCGGTGGCTTCAGGGATGCACGGGCTCGGCACCGCAGTCAGCGCAGACCCCCAAGGGTTCGGCGCTCCAGGCGCCTTCCCAGGGGGTATCCAAGGGGTGGTGAACGCGCCCAATGTGCCCGATGAGCTGCAACTGGAGAATTACCATGCTATGGCCCAAGGCAACCGCCGTGTCACCCACCCTCAGCATGGTGCGCACTTGCCTCCCTGCTGCGGCCCACAGCCCTCCGCTGCGCTTTGTTTCAAGCATTGGAGATGATGGTTCTGTGAAGCACAGGAATCCCCTGCATAGTGCGTTGCCTCGAAAGTGGCCAGGCAGTCACACGCATACATAGGGTGTTTCATGGAGGGTATCTGAGTGAAGCGTGGTCCGAAGGGCCCTCTCTGCTGAGGGGCCAGCTTGTCCGGAGCAAGGAGCATGATATCCCACAGTTGCGTGATGTTCTTGCCTTGCTGTGTGCAGGTATGCCAGCTACTGTGCCGGCAGCTGCAGCAGCTGCTGAATATGCTCTGCATCCTCTGGAACCTGCTGCGCATGGCAACTGGAATGGCTTGATGGAGAATCTATCCCCGTGGCAGGCCCCTGCGCTCCACCCGCCAGCACCCGACAGCCGACTCGGGCTTGGAAGTGCGCTGACTGAATCGGAGGAGGTGATGGATAAGTCCACTCTCGCCGTGCTGACATCGCTGTCGCACCAGCTAGAGGATTTGGGGCTGGGAGAGGAGGTCGAGGGGGGTTTGATGCTGCCCGAAGATACGCTGGGTGCGCCTTCTTACACGGCCGCGCAGCCACCACTGCAGCAGCAGGTGCTTCAGACCTCTCGCCAGCCCCCCTCTTACCCTGTCCCACCCAGCAAGCGAGTGTGAAAAGCTCGCTGATCCTCTATGAATGAACCTGCACCTTGCTCAAGCTCCCCGTAGACAGGTGGAGCACTGAGCCTCTCAGTTATGGTGTAGTGGACTGATGTGTGCGGAGAAGCATCGGAATTGAGTAGGTCAGTCAGGGCAGGCGTTGGGAAGTCGCGTGGATATCCAGTGTGCCATTAGAGGTTGCACCAGTGATTGCCTGTTGGAGAGGCCAGTCGTTGGTGTGCCGCAACAACAGTGCATTGCGAAGGGTGCGAGGAGAAGTGCCAAGGTGAACAAAACAGACGGGATTGGGGGGAAACACTGCAGGGCAATCCGCATCAGTGGCCCATACCTACCTCTGGCGAGCACGGCTTACTGCCTGAGCGTCTGGACAGCGAGGGCGACGGCAGTTCCGAATGGGTTCCTCCGTGGCTGAGAGGCTCACACCCAGTGTTGGGGCGTAGCTTCTGAGAAGTTATGCCCTGCAAGCCTTCCGCGTGTACTGCTGCGTGGGAGGTATTGCTTGGCTGAGGCCGCCATTTGTACGGGCAGATGTCAGTAAAGTGGCGCGCATCATTTGACAAAGACAGTTATTGACTCTTCGGGAACACGGCGGCCCCCGTGAGCCTTGGCTTTTGAGAGGAGTAGGCACAAACAAGTGGCACTGGTATTGCAGGCGGCGCTAGCTGTGGTACGAAGGAACTGCTGGGTGTCGAGGCCGCCATCGTGTTTTGTGATGGCACAGCCATTGGACTCAGTTGAGGCTTGGTGTCAGGAACACACGTGCGGTACCGGACAGAGACGGAAATTGGCTTGACTTAGGAGGCGGTGCAGCTGGATTGAAGCATGCCTCGGAGTCAGGATGGTAGACAGACAATATTTATGTTGCTGCTGATTCAATGAGAGCAGCTGTGGCATGAAGCAGCTTATGGGTGTCGAGGCGAAGTTCTTGGTGGACGAGCAGCCCGATGCTGACAGATGTGGATGGTGCTGCCAGCTTCGGTAACCTTGCATTTTTTTGCCCTCAAAAAAATGAATGCACATTCAAAGACTTTTTAGAATGTTTCAGTGGTTTAGGATACGATGTGGAGGTCGCCCCTCCGTGTGTTGAAGAGTGTTTTTTATGCTTTTTTTTGGTCAGGGTGAAGTCATCATAAAGTGGTGGTTCATGGGGATCCTCTTGTGAGATCTTGATGAATTGGCTTACTTGTAACTTTGCCATTGTTGGCATAGGGTTTCCGTATCTTTTGTAGCTAGATTTAGTGTGGTTTCAGACTTTACCTGTTACGGTATTTTGATTGGTATGCTGCATTAGAACTTGATATCATATGGATAATTGTGGAGATGAGTGCACCGTAGTTTCCATTGTGTTATATTGCTTGCTGTGTGAGAAATTTCGGTATGTCCATATTTCCCATTGGTAGCAGATGGGGGCACGATGGGCGACTCCAATCAACCACGTTGTGATTGTTTTGGATGATTGCGTGGTGAAGGTAACTTACAGTTTTCTGATCTGGAGAGTGATGACTGGAAGAATGACAGTCATCAGGAGCCGATCTGAATCTGCTAGCCGGCCGAGTTGACAGTCAAATGACCTTGGGCATTTGCCATGGCTCCGAATGCGAATCCTGATCTGAAAACTGTAGCTATATGTACCTCACTATTTGTACCTCACCCGACGTATCCCCATCATCTAGACATGCATGTCAATGACAGTCGTCGCGTTCTCATTGACATGTTATATGTACCTTGTAAACAGCAATATTGTATGGTACCTTACACATTATTAAAGATGCCATTAGCTATATTTGATCCAATACAGCTGGTATCCATAGACTATTGTAAATATTAATTAATTGTCAAGAAAAGGTCGTTAATTAAATCATAAACGCTGCTCGCATGCATGCGATCCCAACCGACGTACCGAAGGTGCGAACATCCTTATAAAATAAAAACGTCGCTCCCGCTTCGCGTCGCGGGGGCTCCGCTCACGCTCGCGCTCGCTTTATCATTTTATTGCGATGTGGGCATCTCGATCTGAGATCGGTCTTCGTGTCTGGGCTGCGATGTCGACAGCGACATCAAGTGTGACTGTGTGAGGGAAGGATGTCGTGGTGGCATTCGTCAAATATCCGTTGCATGAAAACTGTTCGATCGAAAATGTATGTATATCGACGTGTATGAAAAACATATTAACTTAAATATGGAACACACATATAATGTGTTATATGCTTTATAGGATGGGGAGAAACGTGTACTTGTGTGTTTCTTCCATTTTCTGGAGGGAGGAATAGATGCACCTTCGCTGCGAAAAACAACGAACAATTGATAATTGGTGGTTTGGCTCTTGTCGTGCAATAAAAAAACAAATCTGACAAATAAATAATTTTCTGACAAAAAATGCGACCGTGTTACAAAAACAAACAACGAATTAATTCGATTCGCGTTGAACTCGCCGACAACAAAGAAAAAACCAAGAAATAAATCCCTCCCCATATTTGCCTATGGAAGGACTGAGATACGACAGTTTACTGCGCAGGGAAAACGTAACATACGCATGGCTGCATATCACATGCCATATGCATAGTTACCGTAGTGCATATATCTATTTAGGCCGGAGGTGCCTGCCAAAGGGCTTATACCGTATGGTGATGTTACAATGGTTTCCGAATGAGAAATACCGTGCTTACACTGTTGATTTTGAAGATTTTTTGGGCCAAGCCAAAGTCTTTTCAAAACTTTATTTTTTGGGTTCTGGGAATTATTTCTTTAAACTTTGATGACTATTTCTTGTTGACATTTTGCTGGAGAAATTGATTGTTTCTTTTAATTTTGTTTGTTTGTTTGTTGAATGCATGAATTTTGCAGTGTCGCGATAGATTTTGTGTTGTTGATTTGTGTTTGTAGGTACCATTTCGAGCTGAAAAACGGCCCCTATATGGGCTCAAACTAAAGTACCGTGACCATCATATGGGCTGACAATCTGCCCCTGTGTGGGCTCAAAGTAGGCCAATATATGAGCCGAAAATCTGCCCCTGCACGAGCGCAAAATCAGCCCGACCGCTGGGTCAGGCACCAATGTTGCTTGCAGCTAAGGAAACGCCTTGTTTCACCCCAAAGCTGAACAGTGTGCTCTGCTTGCGCTTGTCGAGCTTTCGACGCTGGGATGCGAGTTCCCCGAGGGGAGTACATCCGGCAGATGGGGGGCTACTTACGATGAAACGCTCAGGGCCTGAACTTTTAGGCCTTGATTTTTTTTTTTTCTTTTCGGGGCCTACACGTTTTCTTCAGTGCCTAAACGTTTCCTTCAGGCCCTTAAGAAATTGTTCCGGTCCTAAACAAATACTCCAGTCCCTGGACAGATACTGCAGACTCTAAAGAAATAGTTCGGGCCTACATAATTAGTTCAGGGTTTGATAAGGAATCTTCTTTGGTAAAAAGAAACATACCCGTCTATAGAAGAGAGTATAGAAACTCCAAATACTTTTCCTCCATAACATACCTCCACGCATTCCTCCATGGTCTTCTCGAGCCACCACGTCTGTCACTATATTTTTGTTCCTGCCATACTCATCGATCCACACCAAACCCAAGCGAGGTCGAGGTAGTCAAGTTTAAAAGGAAGGAGAAGGAAGGGGTGCCAAACAAATAATAAAGCAAATACACAATGCAAGTAAAGAGGCCCCAACGAAGAGGTTAGAACTCCAAGCCTAAAGAAATGGAAGGAGAGGACTTTGCGTCAAAACAAAGAGGGCGAAAACAAAATAGAAAGCATACCTCTACTGTATGGCATCTCGGGTTTTCACCGAGATCTCCAAACCGAAGTTTTGCGCTCTATTTGAGCTAATGCCACGATAGCATTGCCAACTTACAAAAACCTGTGGCCAAAAAGATGGAGTTGCCAAGTGTTCCTCCATCTTTTCGTAAAAATACTCAAATTAAACAAACAAGGTGTGTACCAAAGGTAGTTTTTCACGAGGAAGAACGCTCGTGCAGTCCAAATACACGGCCAACCTACGATCGATTTTTCGATTCTCGAATCCATCGTGACGCATTTGTGGCTCACGACGAAAAGCGAACGCGACCCCCGACTGACTGCATATGGCATCCTGTCGGATCGCGATAAGGTAATGCCGCGGACGCTGGAATTTCACCTCTCTATTTATGAATAAAGTATTTCCCCACGCGATATTGAACCTCTGCCATCATCGTCCTCACCGGCCGGTTTCCGTTGATCGTGATGACTACGACGTTCAACGTACACTTGGAACCTTAGGGGTCGATCATAAAGGTCATTGTCAGCGCCCGCAATTCATTCGTTCACATTCATTCGCCTCGTGCGAGGCGAATACTGCTGAACTGCTGAACTGCTATGGTACAGTACGTTTCTTGAGCGAGTATTGTGTGTTTACTCGGTTTCTTGTGTGAACTAACGATGCGGGTTGTGTGGAGCTCGTGCTGCAGGCTTAGAGATCAGACCGCGCCCTGAGATGTGGAGGGCCAAGTTGGCAAGCGCCAACCTAGTGTGGGATGAAACCCACCCACGTGGGACCCAATGCATAAAACGCTTTGCAGCCGAGGGGTTTTCGTGCGTCGGAGCGCACGGAATTTGGCACTAATATTACTGACAGTAATATTAGTGCACCCTCTGAAGCGCAAGGCGGACCGTTGATTATGCTGCAAGCGACTGAACCTTCACTTTAAAGCGTTTTGGATTTGGGTTTCACTACCAAACCCAAGACTGTCTGGCAGGATGGTCGTTCCCGTGAGATATAGCCCGCGTAACCTGGCAGATATGTTCACACCAGTCCTGTGAACATATCCTGCAAGTTTCAAGGTATGCCGTTGAGTATGCTCCAAACGGTCGCATCTTGACTGAACGCGTTTTGGGTTTCGGTTTCAATGATGATTAATGTACCCAAACCCAAGACTGCCTTTCAGGATGAGCATTCCCGTGCAAGATAGCACACGACACTTGACAGGTATGTTCAAACCAGTCCTGTGAACACTTCCTGCAAGTTTCAATGTATGCCGTTGAGTATGGTCCAAACGGTCGCATTTTGACTTCGAGCGTTTTGGGTCTGGGTTTCAATGAAGATTAATGTACCCAAACCCAAGACTGCCTTTCAGGATGGGCGTTCCCGTGAGAGATAGCCCACGAGACTTGGCAGATATATTCACGTATAAAGGGTCTTATGAACACTTCCTACAAGTTTCAAGGTATTCCGTTGAGTATGCTTGCAATGGTCGTATCTTGACTTCGAGCGTCTTGGGTTTTCAAACCGCTTTAACCCCTAAGGGGCGGTTTGTACCGTATACGGACGGATTCTATTGTGAGAATGTGCATCCAAGTGGTTCTACATGCCCTTGGCTTGCCGAAATATGCATTCCAAGGCGCGTGCACCTACCTGTGTGTATGTCGCAAATGACTAATCACTGGGATGGGTAGTCCATATAGGACATATATCTCACATAGCAACATTTTCAATTACGACAATTCTTGAAAACTTGCCTTTTAGAGCTTGAATTTTGTCTTAAAATATACGAAATCAAGGCTTACACCCGACGATCCCGCCCAATTGGGTGGAGTTGTGAAGGCATGTCGCGTGCCCAATGTCCACTAGCGTCCCCTGCATGGTTGTTTGCATGACACATGCTATATATCCCCACAAATAGGAAGCAATCGCCTTCAATTGCGCTTAAGTATGGGAAAGCATTCCTTAAGTATGGAAAACATTTACAATTAAGTGTTTTTTGGGTGTTTTTTTGGTGTTTTGGGGGGCGTTTTTGCTCATAGTCGGTATATTTGCCGGTATACAGGTGCGCTACGCTACCGGGTGGGAATATGTTCATGTGACCAATCCCCAAGTTTTCGTGACGATAGTCACCCAACGAAGTCGAAATGTAAGTTGTAATAGGAGATTGGAGAAATTTTACATGTCCCAAAATCATGAAAACTGGGTTGGATATGCCGAAAATCTGAATATATATGGTGCACGGATGCATGTTATGGCGCTCTTAAAGTTACATGGTGGTCATACACAGCATACATGATAACGTGAATGCACATCGATGTCCGCGATACGCGACAATGCCTACAATCCCCAAAACACCGTTTTTTGCAAGAAATTCCATCCGCCCCTTAGGGGTTAAAGTGAAGATGCGATCGTGTGCAGCATACTCAACGGGCTGCCTTGCGCTTCAGAGGGTGCACTAATATTACTGTCAGTAATATTAGTGCCAAATTCCGTGTGCTCTGACGCACGAAAACCCCTCGGCTGCAAAGCGTTTTATGCATTGGGTCCCACGTGGGTGGGTTTCATCCCACACTAGGTTGGCGCTTGCCAACTTAGCCCTCCACATCTCAGGGCGCGGTCTGATCTCTAAGCCTGCAGCACGAGCTACACACAACCCGCATCGTTAGTTCACACAAGAAACCAAGTAAACACACACACTACTCGCTCAAGAAACGTACCATAGGAGTTCAGTAGTTCAGCAGTACTCGCCTCACGAGGCGAATGAATCGGTGCACGAATGAATTGCGGGCGCTGACCATGCCCTTTATGATCGACCCATAAGGTTCCAAGTGTACGTTGAACGTCGTAGTCATCACGATCCACCGAAACCGGCCGGTGATGACGATGATGGCAGAGGTTCGATATCGCGTGGGGAAATAACGTATTCATAAATAGAGGGGTGAAATTCCAGCGTCCGCAGCATTACCCATCGCGATATCTACGGGAAACCGGTCAGGAATACGTCGAGACCCCAAAAATCCGACGTGGCTGCAGACGTGGCACGAATTAAACCTCTGATCGAACCACATGCGACGGTCGACTTTGCTTTAGGAAATGTGAGATGTTAAGTACGAGACCCCCTCTGATTATATATTCCTCTTTCGTGGATATAACTCGCTGGCGATAAGAGCCTGGAGATATCGAATGTTGAAAGCCGTTGTCGATGTGGCGCAATGCAATTCACAACTTGGCTACATCACGTGAGACATTAATCAGGGAAAAATCGGAATTGCAAATCTATTCATCTAAACCGTTCGCTGAAAATATAGTAATACCTCTAATTAATCGTGCGTACCCACGAAAAATATGGTATGTCAAAGACGGCGGATTACACCGACCTGTGCGTGATACGGTAGTGCGACATCGTAGAAAAGATTTCGTTTTACTTTTCACAGATCCCCTCTCGCGTCTGTCGCTTCCGTCATCCGTGTTCAACTGTGACACGGTAATATTTCACGTTAAGTTTGATTTGTTAAATATGCAGTTTTAACTAAAGGCAGAAGGCTTTCTCTCCCGCGGTGGGGCCCTGTCCAGCGAGGTAAAGTCAATCAAGAGTTGAGGCCCGTCGTTAAAACTGGTTTGGGAATTTTGTCGCGATGTCGCATCGTGTCGGGTCGTGTCGGGTGTCGCTGTCGCGTGACCAGTTTTAACGATGAAGCTTTTGGCGAAAATCGACATCCTGCGCAACATTTTTCGTCTACGTGGCGTCTGAATCGTGTCGTCGTGGCAACGCCAAAAACAATTCCATGCAAACTTCAACGTGAATGCAGTGATAAAATTGACCGTGTCCCGTAAGTCGCTATCCAGCGGCTGTTGTTTTCGGGATACTGACGTATACAAAACATATCATTACTCTGTAGATGAATTCTAACGAAGTGTTAGGAACCACACGTTCTTTTTGCGAGCAAGATCCGTCCAGGATTTAGGATGCAGGGCGGTTCTTGTGAAGGGGGGGGTAATGAGCGTGATTCGAGCCAGCCGTCTCGACTCACGCCCAACAAGGACTCATACTGCACAGCATGAACATATCATGCATATCGTGTGAACTTAAGACAACAATTATGAGCATCTGACAGTGCACTGTCACCTTTAGCGGAAACGCGAATGTCAACTGCGTCCGCGTTTCCGCTGCGGGGCTCGAAGCGGGTGAACCAACTGACCCAATGAAACACAGATGCGCACATACAACGTTGAAAATATGCCTCAGTTGTTGTTATTAGTATTTGTCAGCTTTCCCTTCGGCAGGATACCGAAGGGAATGTCGTTTTGCGGATGCGGTTTCCCGCTTCCGCCATTCCCGTTTCCGCCACACGAAGCGGAGAATCCGAGATCTGCCTCCAGTCACCGAATATGTGCGGGGATGCTTCCTATCATTCATGATACCTGCTAGTGAACAGTATTTCCTTCTGATATATCGCGAATACTTGAATCTCTTTACGAATCTACCCTGCTGCTCTAGGTTTTCACAGTGTTAATTAGGTCAAACGTTTGACCTAATTAATTTACGTTGCCCACGTGGTCATGTCTTTTTGCCGACTTGGAACCGAAAAACCGACATGCCCGACATGCCCAACATGAAATGCCCGTGCACCCTTTAAAAAGATTCGATATAACGATAGATTTAAAATTAACGCGACACAGAGCGACAAGAGGTAGTCATGGCTGCCACGTCAGACAACATGCATATTATTGTGCCGGAGGCGCAATAATAGGCATATTCGTCTGACGTGGCAGACATAACTAGCTTGTCGCTCGCTCATCTTCGACTGATCCTACGGTCGCACTGCTCGCTCAGACCCGAATGTTATTTCTTGCCACGTCACTATCATAACTTTTGAGCCCTGTTTCCAAATCCTTGATGCTGTCTCGACATTTTGCTTACTCCTCCCGAAATTTGGAAACGAAGCGACAGCATCGAGCAATTGGAAACAGCATCGAGCAAGCATCGAGCAGCCCGCGACAGCCCGCGACAGCCCGCGACAGCCCGCGACAGCCCGCGACAGCCGATTCAGTCGCGTTTTTTGCGCGGTTCGGCACGATTGTTCTCTTGTGGCGACCTTTCGCATGAATCGGCTCCCATAAGCTTCCCTTGTGCGAAGGTGGGATAAGGCGAATGGCGTTCCCACGGTGGTAGGGGCGGGGTTGGGGAGGGAACACCATCCTTCCTACCTGACGCTTTTTGGCAGGGCCCTTACCATGTGCACCCACTATCGGGAAAGCCAATCAGAACATGCCAGCTCAAAAGATGCCATTGCAATACGACTTTTGTAAGTGCAATAGTGCATAAATGGCAAAACACCATTGGTTGTCGATGACGAGCGAGCGACAAAAAGCGGAGACAAAATGGTGTACACTATCTTTTTTGGGTCTACACTATCTTCTGAATTCGACGACATGCAGAGATAGTGTAGACCCAAAAAATATAGTGTAGACTATGTCGCATGTCGCGATGTCGCTTTTTTCAGATCTTTTCAACCAATCAAATCGCCGTGATAAAAAACGCGACAGACCGACATGAGGTAGATGTCAGCCCAGGCAAGGGTTGGCAATGCGCACGTTGGCGAACTTGATCGCCGACGTGTCATTGTCAACCCTTGCCTGGGTGAACATCTAACTTGTCTTCCGTTGATCTCCAACTGACTCAAAAATCGACAGCTCATTAGCTATCCACGAGCGCGGGCACTCCACAACATTGTCAACCCTCGCTCCAACATTGTCCACCATTGCCCTTTATCGTCGTCCATTTTGTCAAATTACTTTGAACTCTACCGTCGATCCCCAGCCTGTTTTCCGCTTCTCGACTGCACTTGATATGCGGAAGGTATAAATCGTTTGCGCAAGATTTACCTATAATATAAACCAGTATTTTAGGTTTTCCCATCCACGATACAAATTATACAGTCTTCCCACTACTGAATCTTTACTCAGATTATTTCACTATACAGTCTTTCCAGGCATCCTATTTCCGGGGGAATTAAAAAAACGAGATGCGGGAATATAATCGTTCATTTTTGGGGAGGGGAATAGTGATTACGACATTACATAATACAGACCTTATCACATTGTATTACTGTGCTGTATTACTGTGCATTATCCACCGGTAGACGCCACCGCAAGGATTAGTTCGGGTATCGTAACTTGTTTCATTCTAGTTTCCTTCGTTAGAACCGACAACACTGATGGCGGATGTTACTTGGGCTAGCCCCGCAAAAAATTACCAAGAAATATACCAAGATGAATCGGACAATAGTGATGATAAATTACAAGGTGTTAACAATAACATCCGCAAGCGCCGTTCGCAAGAAACTTGGCGTGGCATTCTTTCCGACGTGGACTGTATGCAACTGTGCACGAAACGTATGCGGAAAATATGCCCCGACGGGTATAGCAAAGAGCAAAGGGCCTACACCTCGAAGAAAGGAGTCAAAAGTTACAAACTGAAGTATGGTCGCGAAAATATTTCCAAAAAACTTCTAAAGACTAAAATATTAACGCATTTTTTATTGTGTAAAAATTGCGTTTTTTTGGGTAAATCGCCTCGAGGGCGGTGAAGTTTTTTTTTTAAATAAATATATATAACGTTTTCAACTCCACATTCGGTGGCATACTATCCGAATGAATACTATTGTTGAATATAGTTGGTATATCGAGTTGGTATATAGTTGGTATATGGTATAACTATATCGAGGTGAGCGTCGATGCCATGGTCAAGCACCGTCGACGTCTGCTTGTCTGGATCTCCCTCCCCCGCCTCCTCGATGTACACGAATCCGTTGGGATATTTCTTGGGATCCGGAAGTGAAAATCCATGAGCTGATTCGAATCTCGCCATTTTCTGCACCAGCCTGTCGGCCTTGTACTGCCCAGGTCCAGTGTAGAACAGGGGGGCTTCGTCACCCTCCTCGGCGCTGGCTTCGAACTCGGAGATCAAAGCTTCTCGGTAGATGGTGTACAAGGCCCCATGCTTTTCGAAAAGGGTCGAACGGAGCCCTTGCATCAGATCGGTGTTGCTTCGACCTTTCTGCATCTGATCGATGGTGTTCTGCATTTCGCCTAAGAACCGATTCATGTCAGGCGTGAGACCGATGTAGATCTTGCTCTTGAACTTCTCGAAGGCCTCCTCCAACGGGTCCTCCTCGCAACACTCGTCGGTGGCTTGATAACAGTGCTGGTGCCCCAAAACCTTGCACCTGTATTCTCCCTTCAGTGCTCATTTCAGGGAGAAGTCGGCACGAGATTTCACACCGTCGACCGCAACGAGACCCGCATTGAAAGGGGCCCACGTGTTCATTTTCCTGCTGGCCTTGATTTCGTTCACCCAGCCCATCTCTTGATCCCGACACGCCTCGTACCCCTTCGCGTGGTACAGGCAACTGATGGGTAGACGGAACACACTCCCTTGCTCAGCCGCCTCGTCGGTCGACATTGGATTCGGCCACCGGTGCTCCATCTCGATTCTCTTGCAAATGGCTACTGCCCGACAGTCCTTGAGATAGGACTGAAACGGGTTTCAGTCCTATCTCAAGGACCGATGTTGCTATATTCTTTTTAACCGTCCTCTTGGTGTTTTTGGCGCCTAGCCACTGAATGGTAGTCTCATTAGGACCCAAACTAAGTATCCTTAATCGCCATTTGCCTTATATCTTGATTATGTGTCTATATCCAAACGTTTTTTGACGTTGCACCCACCAAAATTTGAATTTCGAAACTTGCAACACATTCAAAACCACCTCATATCTTTCGAAATTTTTTATCCAATTGAAAACAGGGTCAATTAAGCGGCCCAAGCATCCAAACTTTATCCTAACATCATACCCAATCATGCTTACCTAATTATACGTGCTGGCAGTCTCACATTGGGCATATATATATGCATTCCAATCCACCTTACACCTGTAAAAAACATTTATGATCCATGGGTATGATACAATGTTTTTTACCACCTCAAAGTGAGCATAAACATTGAAATTGACCCGCATTCCTAAGATCGTCACTGTTGACACTTTGGTATGTCAATGTATATATGCCAATTTAATTTTCGAGAGCTTAACATGCCAATACTTCATAGTTTCCTGCACATAATTCATATGCGCAGTCGAACGTCGAGAATATTTCCAAATGCCATTTTTCATGACGATTCCGAATTTCGTGAGAGGGATGTCATTATGTGAGGTGAATATATGGACGAATTGAAAGTTACGAGGGGTCGTACGTTTAAGAGAGCACGAATAGGTCATAATGGTGTCGACTACCGCCACTAGAAGCATGGGGGTGGCCCATACCAAGTGCTAGCGACGCTAGCACACTCCGGTCCTTGTGATAGGACCGGCTAAATTAATCAAAATTCAGCGAAAATACCCCCACCTCTTCACACATAGTAGTAATAACATATCTACATCGAATAAACCACCCAACCAAGGGTTAAAATAATTGTTGGGACACCCAATACCCTACATTCTGGGAAAATCAGAAGACGCGTCTTCTGAACGTCTTCTGAACGTCTTCCGAGACCTCTTCTGGACGTCTTCTGGGGTCCAGAAGACATCCAGAAGACGTCTTCTGCGCGTCTTCTAATGTCTACCATCTTCTGGGTTCCAGAAGACGTCCGGAAGACCTTCGGGGAGGACATCCAGAAGATATCTTCTGGACGTCTTCTGCATGACTTCGGTATATCTTCTGAATCCCGGAAGACGTCTTCTTGATATCTTTTGGGCGTCTTCTGTACATCTTCGCCGAAGATCTCAGAAGATGGTAGACATTAGAAGGCGCGTAGAAGACGTCTTCTGGATGTCTTCTAGATATCTTCTGGAACGCAGAAGTTATCAAGAAGACATCTTCCGGGATTCAGAAGATATACAGAAGTCATGCAGAAGACGTCCAGAAGATATCTTCTTAATGCCTTCTGCATGTCTAATAAATTTCAACATTCGTATACGTATTCGCGCGGAATATTTTTAGGCTGAAATAAGTTTGCAAGAAGGATGAGTGCAAGCAAGATGATGGTATAATACACTTCTCGCCATCCTTGACAAACATATTCTCAATGCAAAGTTTGATACACGACAAGAGATGATTTGTTTGTGTGAAAGGCTATGCTTTGGAGACTAAAATTACATTAACAATATTACTTTTCAATCAAGAATCTAATCATAAGGAGGGCCACGCATATTATTATCCTAACTAGCTAAGTGTCTAGAACTACTTCAAATTCACGTTCTAAACAACTAGTCTAATTACCTAGAAACGATGTTCAACTAACATGCAAACATGGCATAGGTCTTGGACCACGCAAAAACATGGTTTTTCCACTCGCTCGTTTTTAACCGATCTGAAAAACAACGCACAACAAAATACCAACACTTAGTAGAGTGAAAACACACAATGAATACAAGCACAAATTCCTAGGAAGGGTAAAGTAAGTACCTTTACTCTAGTTGTGGGCGATGGGTTGAAAATGCGCTTTTCCCACTTGCTCATTTTCAGCCGATCTGAAAAGCAAACGGACGTGGCTCCTCGTAGGAAGAAGGCAAAGGACAACAAGGGACAATGAAATCAACTGTCTTGATTAGGATTGTCCAAATGTGCAGATTCTCTGATTAGGATTTGTATAGGTGGCAGATGATGATATGCCAGCCGACATAGGACAGATCGATCAGAGATCTGAAAGGAATGGATTTTAGCCCAGTGGAGGCTGTTCTAGCTTAAAGTAATTATTTGGAAGAGTTGTTGCTCACCCTGTCAACATACTGATCAATCTTTCCTGCCATAAAGATATTGCAATTGCCTAATTGTAGCCTTGTTCAACTGTTTATCTAGAACATAACAATTTTTGTACACTGCAAAATTGCCGAGAAACGGACCTGTGCCCCAAGATTTGAAGCAGATTTACATCTGACTGACCCTTGAGCTTGCTCGGATACAGTCAAGTGCTCACGACAGCTTCACTTGGAAGTGGTATTGCTCTGCGTCTTTTGCGCTCTCCCTTTCACCCTGCATGACCACAGGCGCTTTATCAACCCTGTTACGCTGCAAAGTGGTCAGAAAGTGGGAGCTGAAGCCGCCACCAAGTCAGATTTCACCGGGATTAACAGCCAATTGCCCCGAGCTGAAAGTGAAAAGTGGTCAATTAGTCAGATTGAAAAAGGAGGACCTCGGAGGCCGTTTTAACGTTGACAAAAAGAATTCCTGCCAGTTCTTGATGAGTTTTTTTCGTTTGGAAACTGGCCCCGACACCTGGGTCCTCACCGATTTCGACATTTTAAATTGGGATGGCCAACCGGCACGACAGAGTCAGAATTAGACAAATTTGAGCTCAACATACCACATGGGGGGAGATTGAAGTCCAGAAGAATAGTTTTCCATTTTTTTTATATTCTTTGATGGTTAAAAATAGTCTCCACCCCTGAGAACGAGCCAATTTGCCCAGATTGCTTCGGGATGGCCTGCAGAAATTTACCGATTTGGCAGATTTTCAATCCATGTTCGAAATTTGACCACCAGAAACAGCATTGCACACGGAAAAGCATTTTTCTTGTTTCACCACGACTTCCACTGCAACAACCAAAAGTTTTTCTGAGTTTTCTGGGGAATTTGACCAAATTTGACAGATTTGACTTTACCAACGGTCATATCTACACTTTTCGGCTCCCAACGCAGCATGATGCAGAACGCTAACACGGGGCGCTCACCTCCAACGTCGCCTACGTCCACACCCAGGCGTACGGGAGGACGCCAGTCCAGTCAGCGCAGCACGAGAGGAGCTGCTGCCACTGGAGTCGCTGGCAAGGGGGCTAAGGGCACCTACAAGGCGCCCTCTCCGGGTCAGCCGCCGCAGGCTGCGACAGCAGCAGGTGAGCCGAACTTCCAGATACCCAAAAGGAAGTCAACCTTGTCAGCTGCGGCCCCTGAGTTCCACAGCACGACCCCTCTGATGGCTCTGGCAACGGGAACGGCCTGTGTGACACCTCCCATGGAGGAAGCGGTAACGGTACCTAAACCGCGCGCGCCCTAATCCGCCTCAGTCTGCATCATGCAAGAGCGGCGTCACCACGGGTGCTGACGGTTGACACCCCTCGTGCAGGGCTGAACATGAGGGCGACCCCCCAGCGTTATGTCAGCATGATGACCCCTTCCCCTGGCATCATGAGGCCGCCTGGAATCCGCGATAGGAGCCCTCCGCCGCCGCGCCAGCGAAGTCCGCCTGGAGCCCGCGATAGGAGTCCTCCGCTGCCGCGCCAGCGAAGTCCGCCTCGGGCTCGGGACCGGACCCCTCCACCGCCGCGCCGCAGGAGCCCACCGCGGACGCGCGACCTGAGCCCTCCCGCTCCGCGACAGCGAAGCCCTCCGCCAACTTACAAGACTCCACACACTTGGTCTGGAGCTACTGTGATGACCTCACCGCACGGACAGATGCCCACGCCTTTCAGCGAGAACGCGTCCCTGAGTGAGCCGGCTGGAGCGGCTTCTGCCGGACCAGCACCTTACGACCCGGTAGCAGTGAGAGAAATGGCCGAAGTTCGACCTCCATCTGAGCAGGACCTGCAGAACGAAGCGCAGTGGCAGAGACAGGGACTCCGCCATTTCCCCTCACGCTCTGATGTGGCCAACTGGCGAACGCGCCAGCAGCAGGGTGCGACTCTCGCCTGGACTCCGCGCCCTAACCAAGGGGGTGTGGGGGCAGCGGGGAGGTCAGATGGCATGGGCCATAGCATTGCTGGCGAACCCACTGCACACTCAATGCATCCAACTCCCTCCTCAGCGAGCAACGGGGAGGTGGGGGCAGCGGGGAGGACAGGTGGCTCCGGCTTGACAGATGGCCCACGCCACATAAGCATAGCATATTCTGGGCACGCAGCCGCTGACCTCGCCGATTACGGATATCGCTACGGAGAATAAGGTGACCGGTGACTCGCTGACATCACCGCTTACGGAGAAGGTGACCGGTGACTCGCTGACCTCAACGCTTACGAAAAAGGTGACCGGTGACTCGCTGACCTCACCGATTACGGATATCCCTACGGAGCATAATAAGGTGATCGGTGACGCTCTGGCAAGGTTATCAGTGACTTTTGAGTCGGAGATGGACAGCGAGGCAACCTCACTGACTCCTTCACTGACTCAGGCGACTACGGAGGCAGCTACGGAGGCAGCTACGGATACGGCTATGCTCGAGTCCCTGCTGAACCGCGAGTCCAGACCTCTGACCTCCTCGCTGACCTCACCGACTACGGAGCAGCCAGTCAGTACAGTCAGTTCAGTCAGTTATGCCGACCTTGCGTGCAGGCGTTCCATCGGACTCGCCGCCTACCAGCCGCCTCCTCTCCCAGTCGTCGAACCCCCCTCCCAAGCAGATGTCCTCAGTCGAATCCCAGTCAGAAACTTACCCCTGAGCCAAGACTCCGTGAACCAGCTTTCTCGCCGGGAAAGACGCCATCAGCGATGGGAACAGCACCAGCAGCGACTGGCAGAGCAGCGCAGGGTACTAATCTCTGACCCCGCCTCAGTCAGAACGCCCGCAGTTGCCTCGATCCCAGTGATGAACCATCAGCATCAGCCCTCGTGCAGAATCAGATGATGCTGGAAGTATCAGAGTACATGCAGAATCTACATCAGCAAGTGCTCCAACGCTATCCTCATCTGATTCCTGGCCTCCCTGCGGTTGGCGCTCCACCTCTGACGCCATACCAGCACACCTTAGGATGGGCGGGCGTGTTACCAGGTGCACCGGCGCCAGCAGCTGGATCAGGTCCAATGCCGGCACCGGCATCCGGACTAGCTCCAGCACCGGCTCAGTCGGCTCCAGCACCGGCTCAAACGGCGCCGGCATCATTGCAGCCAGATCCACCGGCGCCGGTTGATCCACCGGCTACCGGTTCATCGCCTTATGACTCAGCCGATCTTGATCATCCGTCACCAGCGGACTCGCCACCGCCCTCAGACATTGGTGACTCGCGACACCAGCGTCTAGATGTGCTACTCTGGACCTTAGAAGGAGCCTCCTTCTGGTTGAGAAATCGCATGTCTTCTTCTCCCTCAGTAACTTTCAGCCATGGCGCGGAGGCACACTATTCTTACCGACTGCCAACCATGCCCGGAAGCGCCAGTCACTTTATAACCGACACCAATCGGATTTGGATGACTATGCGGCACATCGGTGTGGACATCCAAGACCTGGCGCAGCATGGGACAGTGCATACTCCTGTGCGCCTGACTGAGATTGAGGACAGTGATGCTTTCACTTTGCAAGTGGAGAAAACGCAAGTGGATGACGCGCGTCGTTGCGCTGAAAGCCGTACTGTACTGGAACTCAGCAGAGGCGCCTGCCATTGTACTCCTGGGTGACCATCTCCGACAATGAGTTGGAGTCAGAGCTGACCGAATTTGACCCCCTTGGACTTCAAATTCGGGCAGCATTTTCAGCCACCGAGGCGTACCTGTTTCGGGGAATGGCTGCCGGCAACCAACCAACTCCCGCCACTGTACCGCGGCGAGACTGGGCGTCAACCGGTTTCCCTATGGTGTTCCCAGCGCAGCAGAGTACAGATCGCCCGGAAATTCTTTGCCAGCGGCTCCTGGACTCCTGCCGGTGGATGACCAGCGCCTTTCTCAATTTCCAGGGCACCACGACCTCATGGGAGCGGCTTCCCCCGGCGATGTCTACCGGGAATCCAAGACAGTGGCTGATGTGCTCAAGCTGATCAGGGACATTCCCATGTTCCCCTCTTCCGCAGAACTAATCACCACTGACGCCGATATTGCCGCGCTTCCACCCTTCTCTGAAGCGCTGGTCAATTTTCTGTCGATGGGCGTAGTCACATTCGCTTTGGGCCGCACGAGTTCCTACCGCTTAGACCTGACCATAATCACCATGCCGGAGATATTGAAGGAAGTGGCGCAACGCAAATTACAGCCGCGATCTTTAACTTTTCTCAAGCAAGGCGGAATGTTGAACTCGGAGGCCTAAAATCGGCGTTACGCCACCTTGGCGCCTTTCCTGGCCGACGTAGCCAGGAGCGTGCTAGATGACATCGCACTGGTGGGACTGGCGGGGACAGTGATGCACATGACTCAGCGACGAGAGGAGACCGCCCGCTTGTTCGCCACTCGTTTGGTCTACGCCTGGCACGAGGTAGTGCAGTTATTGGCAGACGCCATGCCCAACTGCCACGCCATCAGTCAGCATCAGCTGTTATATCAGTTCTGGTCTGGACTGCGACTGAAGCAAGCCGTGATGGATCGCCTCATTGAAGATCGGTTAGATCTGCAAAGTCCAGCTGGATGGGAGAGCAATCATCCCGGATCCACCGCTCTGCAGCATATCATCACGGTGGCCACCAAACTGGAGCGCAGCGAAGCTCTGACTTCAGCGCGAACCTCTTACGCCTCTGCACCTGCGAACCGAAATCCTGCCTGGAGGAATGGTCGCTCTTCTTCAAGACTTAACGCAGTGCAGGACACTGGGGAGGAGGGCGCTACTGATCTCGATACCGCGGACCTCCGAGTGCAACATTCTGTGCCTCCCAGTCCTGCGGGATTAACCAGACCGCCACGCCGATGCTACGTCTGTAACTCCGACTCCCATTTATGGGCCAACTGTCCCGACGAGGCCAAGAAACGAGCATGGATCGCTGACGCCCCGGCTCGTTTGGCACGTCGCCGCGCTGCAAATGAATCCCATATCGCGGCGCTGGAGACAGAATGGGAGGATTTGGAAGATGAAGCTGAAGCGCTGGAGTATTTTCAGAACGAGGAATCGGCCGCAGCGTCCTCCTCGGGTCAGCAGTCTGCGGAGGAGGAGGACTGAATGTCCTCCCGCCGGCGGCACGCCGGCGACAGGGCGGTATGGGTAACCGCCCCTGGGCAAGAAGTACAGCTTTCGCCCACAACCGAGGGAATATTCAGAAAGATCCTCAACCACCTCCCAACCCTCTGGCTACTCGAGGGTATGGATTCACCTGGTCTGTCGATCAGAGGCGACAACGCCATCTCGACAGAACCAGGGCCCTACGGGATGAACCCTCGTTGACCAGGACCGCTATTTATACAGCGAACCTTTCCACTGAGCAGGGCCGGCGAGAACATCACTTGGTGTCCCGGCGCCATCAGCGGTCGCCACGAAGATCACCCACTTCGTCGCCTGAGCGCTCCAAGCCTCCCGTTATGTTCAGTGTGGATCGCAACCTTGGAACTGGTGACCCCTGTCCAGCTCCACGACGCGAGCGTGGCGAAACGCCCCGCGTTGAACCCCCAAACCTTGGGGATGACCCTAACCATAACCCTAACCATGTGGCATCCTTACTGGCAGCACAGGATGATGATGATGGTCAGGAGGAGGAGACCTAGTGGACCTTCAACCCACTCAACACCCCCTGGCGTAAAACTTCTCGACCGCGGGTTGCTTCCGAGAAAAGCTCCGGTGGAGCGTATGCGCGCCTTGCGGCAGCGGATGCAAGATGTAACGCTGCCCGCGGTATCACACCCTCTGGACGACAGTGGGGAGGAAGGGGGTGGAACTTCAAAAACTGGTCCAGTTTCAGAACCCCCACCTTCTAAACTTCGACCTGAGGTGTTCCCTTCGACGTCTCGACCAGCAGCGTGCCCAGCTTCGGCGGAGAGTGCGTCAGCCTCGAGCGCAGCGCGCACCCCGAGCGCAGCGCGCAAGCGCACTGGGAAACCTCGCAGCAGAACCCCGAAGACTATACGAGAGCGACTGCGGCATGAAGCAGAGGTTACAAGGTTGGGAGATAAATCACCGGGACCTCGGGCAGAGTCGCTGGCGGATCGCACGCGGGCTTGGAGGGAGATGACGCACCCGGAGCACATGGCCGCGGCGGCGCTGGTAAAGGAGAATGAGAAACGGAGAGACGCGTGGGTGCCGGAAGGGTGGCGCAGATACCGCCGCCGCTGGTACAGATGGCATGGGAAGGTCACCCCTGACCTGACGGTAACCGAAGGAGCAGTTCAGCTATCTCTGGAGACCGAATGCGGTACTATTCCAGGTTCTGGTGGAGATGTGGGAATTCCAGACGCCTGGTGCAGCCTATACCGGGTGCATCAATGGAATCAGCGAGAAAGGGAAGCTGCGGAGGAGGCCGCTCACATGGCTCTACCATCGGAAGGAAATATTGATCAACCCTCCCTGGACTCCGCGGAACCATCAGATGCGGATCCAGAGGCAACTCTGGATCTGACCCTATCTCCATCCAGTTCTCAGCCCGCAACTTCTGGGGACATTTCGGACGTCGAGGACTCCCAGAGGTCGCTCAACTTCACGCAGCAGCTGATGGAGCGACAGTTGGCACTACATGGGAAGCGTGTAGAGGGGGGCCATCCTTATTAAATACAACTGTATTCCTTAAGTACCTTCTGTATTTTGCCAGGATTTACTAGTATTTCGGAACGCTTCCCATGTAGTGAGCACCTACGGTTATCTATGGCAGATCTGCATAAGCCGACACCACGATCGTTCTCCGAGAACGGTAATTGTTGCCAGAATAGATTTATATTATATATATTTGTGTTTTGACAACAATTACCGCTTTCCCCCCCCGATCGATCACCAGAACTATAAATGTTGCCAGAATCAGAATATATTAGATATATTGGTGTTTTGTCAACATTTACCGCTTTTCGCCCAGAACTATAAATGTTGCCACAATCAGAATATGTTACATATATTGATGTTTTGACAACATTTACCGCTTTTTTTCTCTTCCGATATCTGATATTTTATTCATTTTATTCATGTATTCATTTTTATAAAATGATTCTCGTCAACGTATAAACAACCTAACGGTAATGTTGAAGCATTAGTCGCAACTGGAAATTTATCAACTTGAAACCTAAATATAGTTTTATTTCTTCGTATGTCTTCATCAGCCTGTAAAAAGAAAAAATTAAAACCCAAATCTCCATTTGGTTACAATGTGTTATTCATCGAGTTGGCACCGATCACCGATGGTTCTCCGTCGGTTTTATATATAAAAATATCATTTGTTGATTTATTATTGACAAATGTAACCGATTGTAAATTTGGCGTTTGTACTGATGTGCCAAGATCAATCGCTTTGATAATATTATTATCCCAAACTAAAACTTCTTGATTTGGAACAGATGCTATTGTTGTCGGTTTCGTCTTTACTTCCAATGCCGTTTCAGCTTGAATAGAAAGTGCTGATACGTTACGAGCTCCAATAATATCACCCGACATGTTAATTCTGAAAAACTTATTATCAGACCTATCAGGTTTCTTTTGCATTTGTACTAGATATATAGTTTCAGCATTTGTAATGTCAACGTCGGCGGTATTGACATCTATGTATGTTGAATTATTAGATCTGTCTCCTCCCATTAGTAAAATTTCTTGAGAACCCAATTTTGCAATTAGTTCCGTTGTACCATGTAACAGTGAAGGTCCATCCCCAACTGTCAAATTATCGTTGATTGTTACAGTTTCAGCTTCTAATGCATTCTTTACAATAACGTTTCCATTTGTTCTTTCAATATTGCCATTTCCAATATCTGTCCATTTACTTGACCCACCTGCCGGTGCATTACCATTAACGGTATCGCATGTTAAATTCTTACAAACTAAACTTTGTCCAAAACTTGACATATATCATATATACCTATTTAAATTTTATACGGTATCGCTTTAGCTGTTTTATATGTGAAATACCTAACAATCCCAATGTATTGCCAGTAACCGTAACAGTACCTTCAGCCACCTCACCGGTTTCGTCTAATATCAACGGAACACCGTAATAAGCAGACATATTAACAACACCCCCAACTCCAAGGGTTTGAATCGGCATATTAAAATAATCGGTGGTGCTGTCATCTCTTATTATGCCTAGACGTTTTGCATCGTCCGTTGACATGCTACTAGACGTTGCACCTGTATCGTAAACTAAATCAATACTTTGTCCGGTGCCATTTTCTAATGAGACTGAGACATACTTTTCCCGATCAAATGTTTTTTGTTTTGTTTTGGATAAGTTCTGTTTGTTATATCTGACTACGTTCCCTTGGGGGTCAGCAATATTTCTTACCTTACATCGAGTGTTTGCGAGTCTTCCATTTACAATTCCTTTAATTCTCATACCGACACCATCTTGAACGACGGTTTCACAACTTGGTAAATTAGGATCATTTCTCCTGACAGGCATTTATGATAATCAGGTAAAATAATTGAATCCTGGGCTTACCCAAATCAATACACCGCCACCAGCACCGGCAACTTTAGATTCCATAGCTGTTCCGATATATGAATCACCCGCTGTGATCTGAGCACTATTGATTTCCCCACCTACTATACACTTCACACGTTGACCCTTTACATACGTATTATTTGTGGCAGCTGCATTCCTACATGTCGTGAAACCGCGTCCGATCAACACGAAACAACTCTGAGATGCAGCACTGTCTTGAATACAGACACCGATGGGTGTGCAGTTTTGGTTACTTTGAGTATACGAGTTATTGAATGGTTGAACTCCATTCACGGTGTTTATTCCATCATCATCAAACATGACAATCGTTGAAGCCGTAATCGTATTGGCGGTGTTGTTTACAAATGTAAATACATCCCCGGTGAATCGTAGCGGGTTGGCTGGAAGTGTTGTATGAGCATACGCTTTCGTGATGAGTGTCAATGGAACACCGGTTAATGTCAGTGAATCTGTAGAACTTGGATAGGCATAGTTCAACGAGTTACTTAAAATAACAGATGCAGAATTTAATTCATTTAA